>CAUYLG010025666.1:0-81520 GCA_963573385.1 Cacajao melanocephalus
CCGCCCCCCCCCCTCACCCCCTGTAAACGTGCACGTACGTATGGACGGCGGCACGGTGGGGGGGCGGGACGGAGGAAAGGTGGTAGGGACGGAAGGAAGGGAGGAAGGAGGGAAGGAAGGAGAGAAGGTGGGAAGGTGGGAGGGAGGGAAGAAAGGAAGGAAGGAAGGAGGGAAGGTGGGAAGGTGGGAGGGAGGGAAGGTGGGAGGGAGGGAAGGTGGGAGGGAGGGAGAGAGGGAGGGAAGGAAGGAAGGAAGGAAGGAAGGCAGGAAGGTAGGCAGGCCACTGTTCCCATCACAGATTTCCCAGCTGAAGGCAGTGCTAAAGGAGAGGAGAAATTTAAGTTAGATAAAAAACTAGAGTTCTAATATTGCTTAATATTGAACAGGGCTTTTTATTACTAAAATGAAACTGTTCTTAGACAACATAGACATTTGTGCAACAAACTGGTTCCACCAGGAATGCAAGTGTGGTTCAGTATTAGGATAATTTAAAAACCATGTGATCAGACCTATAGATGTTGGGAAGATGTTTGATAAAAGTCAGTATACGTTTCTAATAGAAAACTCTGTATAAAGTAGGAATCAGGCCGGGCACAGTGGCTCCTGCCTGTAATCCTAGCACTTTGGCAGGCCAAGGCAGGTAGAATGCTGGAGCTCAGGAGTTTGAGACCAGCCTGGGCAATGTGGCAACACCCTGTCTCTACAAATAAAAAAATTAGCTGGGTGTGGTGGGGCACACCTGTAGTCCCAACTACTCAGGAGGCTGAGGTGCGAGGATCACTTAAATCCAGGAGGTTGAGGCCGTGGTGAGATACTGCGCCACTGCACTCCAGCCTGGGGGACAAAGTGACACCCTGTCTCAAAAATAAAATAAAATAGTAAACTAAGGTAAAATAAAATAAAACAGGAATCAAAAGAAACTACCTAGTATTTTAAAGACTGTGTATCTGAAACTAACAACTCATGTCTATTTTTTATTTTAAAATGCAGAAAAGTACAAAGAAAAAGAAACTATTCATATTTTCATCATATAAAACTAATAATTTGACTATTTGCTTTTTAAAGAAAAAGTATTATGCTGCATAATACATGTTTATTAAAAATAATTAACTATAAAAAAGTACAACAATAAAGTTTGAAAAAAAATCGCCAACCAGAAACAGTCATCACTGGCCGGGCACGGTGGATCAGATTTGTAATCCCAGCACTTTGGGAGGCTGAGGCAGGCAGATCACTTGAGGTCAGGAGTTCGAGACCAGCCTGGCCAACTGAAACCCAGTCTCTAATAAAAATATAAAAAACTAGCCGAGCATTGTGGCAGGCACCTGTAAACCCAGCTAATCGGGAGGCTGAGGCAGAAGAATTGCTTGAACCTGAGAGGAGGAGGTTGCAGTGAGCAGAGATGGCACCACTGCACTCCAGACTGGGCAACAGGGCAAGACTCTGTCTCAAAAAAAAAAAAATTCAGCTGGCCTTGGTGGTGCAGGTCTGTGGTCCCAGCTGCTTGGGAGGCTGAGGAGGGAGGATTACTTGAGCCTGGGAGGCTGGGGTTGCAGTGAGCTGAGACTGTACCACTGCACTCCAGCTTGGGTGACAGAGCCAGACTCCATTTCATTAAAAAAGAAAGAAACAGTCATTATTAATATCAGGTAAACATCATTTCAGATATCCTTCCATACATATTTACAGATGGACAGAGATACATACATTTAATTTTACTTAAATTTGCATCTGTATTTGTGAGGAATACTGGTCTAGAGTTCTCTCTTCCTATAGTGTCTTCATCTGGTTTTCGTATTAAGGTAATACTGGCCTCATAAAATGAATTTGGGAAGTGTTCCATACTTCCATATTTAAAGAAAAGAGTTTGTAGGCCAGGTGTGGTGGCTCATGCCTATAATCCCAGCACTTTGGGAGGCTGAGGTGGGCGGATCACGAGGTCAGGATTTCAAGACCAGCCTGGCCAACATGGCGAAACCTCGTCTCTACTAAAAATACAAAAATTAGTCGGGTGTGGTGGTGCACACCTATAATCCCAGCTACTCGAGAGGCTGAGGCAGAATTGCTTGAGCCTGGGAGGTGGAGGTTGCAGTGAGCAGGTATTGCGCCACTGCACTCCAGCCTGGGCAACAGAGCAAGACTCCATCTTGGGGTGGGGGAAGACTTTGTATAGCATTGCTATTTTAAAAAAAAATGTTTCATAGAATTCATGAATAAAGGCTTCTGGACCTGGAGTTTCTTCTGTGGGACATTTTAAATTACAAATTCAATATTTGGAATTAACATAAGGATATTCAAAATTTCTGTTTCTTCTTTGGTAGTTTGTGTCCCAGAAGAAATTTTTCTATTTCATCTAGATTGTTCAATTATTTTGCATAAAGTTGTTCATAATATTTTATTCCCTTATCATCCTTTTAATATCTGTGGAGGCCACAGTCACGTCCCTTCTTTCATTCCTGATATTAATACTTTTTATTTTTTCTCTTTTTTCCTTGCTTAGTTTAGCTAAAAGCTTATCAATTTTGTTGATATTTTCAAAGACCCGGTTTTTTATTTCATTGATTGTCTTTATTGTTGATCTATGTTTTATTTAATTAATTACTGTACCTGTCTTTATGATTTGCTTTCTTCTACCTTAGGTCTAATTTACACTTCTTTTTCCAGTTTCTTGAGGTAGGAATACAGATCATTGGTTTTAGACTTTTCTTCATTCTAATATAAGCAAACATTTAAAGCTATAAATTTTTTCTTACCACTGCTTTAGCTGCATCTGATAAAATTTAATACGTTATCATTAGATTAAAATATTTTCCAATTTCCCTTGTGATGCCTCTTTTGACCTATGGATTATATAGAGTGTGTTGTTTAATTTTTAAATATTTTGGGTTTTTAAAATTATCTGATTTTTCTTAAGCACTAATTTAATTCCACTGTGATCAGAGAATCTATTCTCCATAATTTCAGACCCTTTAATGATCTGGACCATCCTAAGATGTATCATATACCCTTGAAAAGAAGGTAGTTGGCCATTTTGTGGCATAGGGTCATCCTTCAAATATCAATTAAGTCAAGTTTTGAAAGTCTCTTTCAGATCTATATCTTTGTTGATTTTTTTTGTCTGCCAATTGCTGAGGGAGGGATGTTAAAACCTTCCAATTTGGTTAAGAATTGTCCATTCTCTCTTTGCTTAATGTTTTAATGGTAGTGATATGGTTTAGATCTGTGTCCCCAACCGAATCTCATGTTCATTTGTAATTTTCAGCATTGGCAATGGGGCCTGGTAGAAGGTGATTGGATCATGGGGGCGGATCCTTCATGAATGGTTTCATTGCTATCCCTTGGATGCTGTTCTCACGACAGAGTTCTCACCTCCTCTTGCTCCAGCCGTGGAAGACATGCCTGCTTACCCTTTGATTCTCGAGACCTCCTCAGCCATGCTTCCTGCACAGCCTACAGAACTGTGAGCCAATTAAGCCTCTTTTCTGTATAAATTACCCAGTCTCAGACATTTCTTTATAGCAGTGAGAGAACGAACTAACACAGGTAGAAAGGGAGAAAAGGGGAGCAGACGCCAGATAGAGCGAAGAGAAAACAAAGAACAACACAGCACGCTTGAGGCCAAACATATCAGTTATTACATCAAATAAAAAAGGACTTCAACAGTACAATTAAAGACAGAGATGATCTGACTGGTAATTAGATAATGACCCAACTTTATGTATATAAGAGACGCACTTTAAACATAAGAACACAGGCTGAAAGTAAAAGGATGAAGAGAGACATATCATACATATCATACATACAGTAAGCATGAAAAAGCTGGGGTGTATATATTCATATCAGGCCAAATAGACCTCAAGACAAGAAGAACTATCAAAGATAAATAGGGATATTTTATAATAATACAATGGTGAATCTATTAGGAAAACGTAATTATAAAATGTGTATGTGCCTCATAGCAGAGCTTCAAAATATGTGAAACAATATTTGACAGAATATGAAGATGAAATAAACCAACAAACACAATTGGAAAGTTTAATGCTGCTCTCAGTAATTTAGATGATAGCTAGACAAAAAATTAGCAAGGATATAGAAGTTCTAAGGAATATTATCAATCCTCTTGATCCAAGTGACATTTATAGAACAACTATAGAATATACCTTATTTTCAAGCACTCATGGAACCAACATAGACTCTTTGCTGTGCCATAAAACAAGACTCAACACATTTCTGAGGCTTTAAGTCATACAAAGTATGTTTTCTAACCACAAAAAATTAAATAGTTAATAACAAATAAACTAGAAAATCTCCACCTATTTAAAAATTAGAGAAGAGGCTTCTAAATAATTAATAAATCAAAGAGAAACTCACAAAGGAAAATAGAATATTTTTTAACAGAACAAATAAGGAAACTATAACATATTGAACCTAACCCTACCATAAGAATACACAAAATGTCTGAATAATCATAGATGTTAACAAAATTAGGCCTGGCACTGTGGTTCACGCCTATAATCTCAGCCCTTTGGGAGGCCAAGGAGGGAGAATTGCTTGAGGCCAGAAGGTCATGACCAGCCTGGGCAACATAACCAGACTCTGTCTACAAAAATATAAAAGTTAGTGGTGGTGTATGTCTGTAGTCCCAGCTACTCAGGAGGCTAAGGCTGGAGGATCACTTGAGCCCAAGAGGTCGAGATATGTTCACACTACTTAGCACTCCAGCCTGGGTGACAGAGTGAGACCCATCTCTTAAACAAACAAAAAAAATTTGCAGGAGTGGAGCAGAGCTGAGAAGAGGGGGCCGGGTAGGAATAATACTGTGGGAAGGGATGAGGCAGGATATCCCAAACTACAGCTTCTAGGCCCTGTCTAAAAGTCCTGGAACCTGGGCCGGGTGTGATGGCTCACGCCTGTAATCCCAGCACTTTGGGAGGCTGAGGCAGGCGAATCATGAGGTCAAGAGATAGAGACCATCCTGGCCAACGTGGTGAAACCCTGACTCTACTAAAATTACAAAAATTAGCTGGGCGTGGTGGCGTGCGCCTGTAGTCCCAGCTATTCGGGAGGCTGAGGCAAGAGAATCACTTGAACCTGGAAGGCAGAAGTTGCAGTGAGCTGAGATCGCGCCATTGCACTTCAGCCTGGTGACAGAGCAAGAATCCATCTCAGAAAAAAAAAAGAAAAAAGAAGTCCTGGAACTATGCACACCTGTCCGCAAGCGGCAAGGGCAGGTATGTGGAAGGATATGAGGTCACAGATTCTGCTCACGGTCTCTAAGCGAGGCCTGGCTGAGGTTTCAACATGGTGGTTGTCCTCCTGGCCTCCGTCCCACACCATGTTAGAGAAAGAGAAGCAATCAGAGCCTGACTGTCCAAGAGGACAGCAACTCCACCTTCTCCCAGAATGGTGAACACCAAGCAGGCCACCTGCTTCACACTTAGGGTGTGAGGTGTGTGAGAAGTGTGGTGGGGCTGGAGACCCCGGCACCGGCTTGATCCCTCAAGAGGTGATCTTGGACAGTAGGCAGGGGCCAGATCATGTAGGACATTGCAGAGACATCGCTATCCTCCCACTCCCGATGTCTTCCTGCTGCTCCTCCACACACCCACCTCCACCAAGTTTTCATGATAAGAGTGTAAAATAATTGGCTTTTTACATGCAGTCTCTGCATCTGCTCCCACCCCCAAGGCCCCAAACAGTGCTCTAAATGTGGTCAGTTTCACTGGCTGTCATATTCCAGGCACAGCCCAAAAAGATGATAGGGTGAGCAGCCTAAGGGGCTGCAGCTTTCTCTCCACCTGTTCGTCAGGCAACGTGAGAAGGACTGTCCTGTTTGTGGCTCAAAACATTCATGTATTCATTCATGTGTGTGTGCCTTCACGAACATTGGGCACCTGCTGCACTCCAGGCACCCTGATTAGGGCTAAGCTCGGCAAACCAGAAAATTATTCAGATACACTTAGAAAATTGAATGCCTTTTGCAGGATAAGACCCCAGAAACACTTTGGTTAAATCCTTCATTTGACCCAACAGCTTGCCAAAGTCTAGGGAGGGAGTGGGATTTGCCCACAGTCATACAGAAAATCATTGTTTTTGTGTTTTAAAAAATGAGATGCTATATAAATGGCCAAAAAGCACACAGAAAGATGCTCAGCATCACTAACCATCAGAGAATGCAAATCAAAAACCATGAGATACCACCTCACATCCATTAGAATGGCTACTATTAAAAAAAAAACAAAAAACTAACAAGTGTTGGCAAAGATGTGGAGAAATTGAAACCTTTGTGCACTGTTGATGGAAATATGAAATGGTCCAGCTGCTGTGGAAAGCAGAATGGCAGGTCTTCAAAAATTAAAAATAGAATTACCATTGATCTAGCAATTCCACTTCTGAGTATTACCCAAAAGAATTGAAAGCAAGGTTGAAGAAGAGATATCTGTACACCCAGTTCACAGCAGCATGACTCAGTTGTTACAATATGGAAGCAACCCAAAGGACGACTGACAGATGACTGGAAAGATGCAATGTGGTAAATACCTACAGTGAAGGATTAGCTTTGGAAAGGAAGGAAATTCTGACACATGCTATAACATGGATGAACCTTAAAGACATTTATGCTAAAAAAAAGAAAAAAAAAAAGCCAGTCACAAAAAAAGACAAACAGAGGGAATTATGTTTGTAATTATAATTCCACATAAACATATGGAATTACAGAATGTAAGATTCCACTTATATGAGGTATCTAGAGTAGTGAAAATCAGAGCGACAGAAAATAGAATGGTGGTTGTGGGTATTGGAGGGTGTGGAGGGGAGTTATTATTTAATGGGTATAAAATTTTGGTTTTTCAAGGCGAAGAGTTCTGGAGATGGTGATGATGGTTACACAACAATCCGCGTGTACTTATTACCTCTGAGCTGTCCCCTTAAAATGGTTAGAATAGTAAATATTATATGTATTTTGCAACAATAAAAAACTTTTTTTTGTAGAGACGAGGCAGGAGAATTGCTTGAACTGGAACCTGGGAGGTGGAGGTTGCAGTGAGCTGAGATTGTGCCACTGCACTCTAGCCTGGGCTACAGAGCAAGACTCCATCTCAAAACAAACAAACAAACAAACAAACAAAAACATTTAAAATTATACAGATAAAACACAAATACATTCTTGTTGTAAAAAGTCAAACAAGACAAACAAAACCCTAGTTCTTCCCTGACAACGTCCCCATCTGGATATACAGCTTTACACACATTATATCTGACTCAGTCCTCATGACCACTCTATGGTTTAAATATTATGATCTGCATTTTACAGATAAGGAAACGGAACTACACATTCTCTAGTTCCAGAGTCAGTAAATGCTTGAGTCTCAATTTAAACCCAAACAAATGCTAGAGATTCTGATTTTACCCCATGCTCCCTAGCCTCCTCTTGTAGGTCAGGCTCAAACCTAGACACTGAGACAGAAAGATATATCAGATACAGCTGCTACTCTCAAAGAATCCCCAGTCTAACAGAGGGAACAGACACAGAAAATTTCTCTAGCTCCGTATGGAAATAAAAAAATAAAACTAATGACACAGCTGCGCGCGGAGGCTCACGCCTGTAATCCCAGCACTTTGGGAGGCTGAAGCAGGTGGATCATTCGAGGTCAGGAGTTCAAGACCAGCCTGACCAACATGGTGAAGCCCCATTCTACTAAAAATACAAAAAAGTGAGCTGGGCATGGTGGTGCATGCCTGTAATCCCAGCTACTTGGGAAGCTGAGGCAAGAGAATAGCTTGAACCTGGGAGGTGGAGGTTGCAGTGAGCCAAGATTGCACCACTGCACTCCAGCCTACAGAACAGGGTGAGGCTCCACTTCTACAAAACACAAACAAAAAACTAATGACACCTACATAGCAGAGGACATAGATCTTTCTGTTCCAAAGGAGAGATGATTTGTGAGATACTAAATTTTAAAAAATACTAAAATTAGGCTGGGCACTGTAGCTCCTGTCTATAACCCCGGCACTTTGGAAGGCCAAGGCAGGTGGATCACCTGAGATCAGGAGTTTGAAACTAGCCTGGCCAAGATGGAGAAACCCTGTCTCTACTAAAAATAGAAAAAAATTAGCTTTGCGTGGTGGCATGCACCTGTAATCCCAGCTACTGGGGAGGCTGGGGCAGGAGAATCGCTTGAACCCAGGAGGCGGAGGTTGCAGTGAGCCGAAATTGTGGCTCCAGCCTGGCCGATGAGAGTGAAACTCCGTCTCAAAAATAATAATAATAGCAGAGTTGTATGTACACTTTGGTCATCTTTTTAATGTAGGTCTCAACCTAATTTTCCAAATCAATCTGGCTAAAACAGCCGTTTTCCCCACGCCAGTCACTCTCTCAGCCTACTCCCTGCACTATCTGCAGAGCACCTGTCCTTACCTGCTGTTTTCTTGCACTTTGTTTCAATGTTGGTGTCTGTCTTCCTGCACTAGAGCGTCAGCTGTATGAGAGGAGCGAGCCTGTCTGTTCTGTTCACCCTGAATCTCTTATGCCTGGAACGGTGCCTGGCACTCAGTAGAAGGCTGTATTCGTTTCCTAGGGCTGCAGTAATGAAGTGCCACAAACTGGATGGCTTAAAACAACAGGAATCTACTCTCACAGTTCTGGAGGCCAGCAGGGCTGAGCTCTCTCCCATGTTCTAGGGAAGAATCCTTCCTTGCTTCTTCCCGGCTCCTGGTGGGTGCCAGCAATGCTTGACATTCCTTGCCCTGTAGCTGTACCACTCTGGTTTCTACGTGTGTCTTCACATGGCCTTTCCTTCCTGTGTCTCCTCTGTATCCCTATCTCCGAATCTCTCTTTTCTTATAAGAACACCAGTCGTTGAATTTAGGGTCCAGACTAATTGAGTATGATCTCATCTTAACTTGGTTACATCTGCAGAGATGATTTCTTTCTTTCTTTTTTTTCTTTTTGAGATGGAGTTTTGCTCTTGTTGACCAGGCTGGAGTGCAATGGCTTGATCTCAGCTCACTGCAACCTCCGCCTCCCGGGTTCAAGCGAGTCTCCTGCCTCGGCTTCCCGAGTAGCCGGGATTACAGGCACCCACCACCACACCTGGCTAATTTTTTGTATTTTTAGTAGAAACAGGATTTCTCCTTGTTGGTCAGGCTGGCCTTGAACTCCCAGCCTCAGGTGATTCAGTTGCCTCGGCCTCCCAAAGTGCTGGGATTACAAGCGTGAGCCATCGCACCTGGCCCAGAGACTCTATTTTAAATAAGATTACATTCACAGGTACCGAGGGCTTCAACATAGACACAATTCAGTCCATACTAGTGACCAACGAATATTTATTTGAGCTACTGTTCTTCAAACAGCTAGTATGTAATAGGATGCACTTTCAAATACGTTCAGGCAAAGGCTCTGGAAGGCATCATTCTCCCCAGGTTTTGCTGTGATTAAACCACTCATCAATATTCTTCTGCTGGCTGTAGTAACTAGATGTCCAGGTCAAGGGAAATAAAGGCTCCAATGTTCTAGGCACAGATTCCATCTCAGGTAGGGTAGAGAGTTTCAATGCCATATTCTCAATGTTCTCATATATTTAATTTATGAGAGTAATTTACTGACATTATAAATAAGGTTTTTAAAAGTAGGAGGCAGGCATGGTGGCTCACACCTGTAATCTCAACACTTTGGGTGGCTGAGGCAGGTGGATCACTTTGAGGTCAAGAGTTCAAGACCAGCCTGGCCAACATGGCGAAACCCCGTCTCTACTAAAAATACAAAAATTATCTGGGCATGGTGGCAGGTGCCTGTAATTCCAGCTACTTAGGAGACTAAGGCAGGAGAATCGCTTGAACCCCAAAGGCAGAGGTTACAGTGAGCTGAGATTGCATTGCTGCACTCTAGACTGGGCAAGAGTGAGCCTCTGTCTCAAAAAATAAATAAAATTTTAAAAATACATTTAAAAAGGGGGAAATGAAGTAATAATCCCACCACCCTAACATACTTTGGAGAAGTTTTAGAAGAGGAACATTCCAGGTAGAGAGAACAGCAAGTACAAAAGCCTTGCGGCATAAATGAGCTTGATGTGTTCAAGGAACAGAAAGGCGATGCAGCTGGGGATGGCAATGACCCGCAGGCCTCAGGCTGAGCGTCTGTCGCAGTGGGTTTCCATCCAGTTCACAAACAAACAAACAACCTTCTTTTCTCTAGAAATTCCCCCACAAACTAACTACCTTCCACACCCTCTCCCGAACTAACTCACGTGGGGTTTGAGGTGTGGACCTGCTGTGTGTGAAGGACGAAGGGGATGATAGATTCAGTTGTATCCTCTCCAAGGGATTTGAAATCGGAACAGGGTAAGGGTCAAGGCCGTCTCTCGGGATTGGTGAGACCTGTGCCCTGCAGCTCTGGATGTTGGGAGAAAAGTCTGTTCTGCACTTCAGCCAGCCAGGCAGGTCAGCAGGGACGGACGCAAGGATGAGGAGTGCAGTTCTGCCAATTAGCTTCCTGGTCCGTCCATCCTGAGAGCCAGCCACATTCGGCCTCAGATTCCAGGAGAATTCCCAGCATCCCTATCGTACACTCTCTTTTGCTTCAGCAGACCTGGGTCAACCAACAGAGAAGTATTTTCAGGAAAGAATTCTGTGGTCAAATAATCTGGGAAACACTGGGTTAAATAGAATTTAATAGCTTTTTGTCTGAAGGACTTTACAGAGCCTTTAATAGGACTGTGTACATGCAACTTTCTAGAAGGAACTCCAGTAAGCAGCATTTCTTCTGTTGATTTCTCAGGCTACACTGGGAGCTGCCAGTGTAACAGGATGTTAAGCTGGTGGACTTTCAGCCTCTGTTTTGGCTGATTCCTGGAAAGCCAAGAACAACAGAGAAGGGTCCAGGTATTCTGACCACCAGGAACACACCCATTGTTGAAAAAATTCATTACGGTAAGTAATTTTATCCAAGAGAGAGGCATAAAACCAGACAGAGAAAAAGAGAGAGAACAAGAGCAAGAGAGAATGAGAACGAGAGTGAGTGAGGGTAGGGGGAGAGAGAGAAAGAGAGTGAGAAAAAGAAAGAATACAGCTGTCTTACGATTGCCATCCATCGGCTCCAGCCTTTTGATAAAGCTGTTGAAAGAATATAGTCATTCCAAATCATTCCTGTACATTTGTCAACTCCAAAATCACATTCCAGTAATTGATGTGAGCCCTTTCATGTGGTCGCCTGAAATACATGCTATCCACAAGATGATTTACTATCGGAACTTAAGCGATTCCGAGCTCCAACTGCTCTGATCATTCAAGGGCTAGAAACCACGGGCTTTGCCATCGACTGTCATGCACGTCGGGGCTTCCTCTTCATCTCTCCTTTTATTCACCGGTCATTTGCCCTTGCTGGGCGCCCCACAGATGGCCAGGACGGGCCGGCCCCCGGAAGTTCCGGGTCTGATGATGCAGGGAATGACGATCCAAACTGACACCTCGTAGAGAGGGTGGGGAGAGCCGGGCAGAGGGTTTAGCGGCGCGCAGGAGGGGCCCTGAGCTCAGGTCGACGAGGCTGGGGGCTAGGTCCAAGCTTTACAGATGCCAGAGGAGCTGGCAGCGTTGCAGGCTCTAGGGGCCAGTTGGAGGGCTGGGAAGCAGGATCTGAGGCTGGGGAGGCCTGGCTGAGCCTGTCTAGGGAGGGCCTCGAATGCCAGCTGAGTTCAGTCTGTACTGTGTAGTACTGTGTATTATAGACTGCGTGTAGGAAACAGGTTTTAGGTGATGTTTATCCATGATAAGCCAGTTGTACAGAGGCCTCGGTGAGTCATCCACCACCTAGGGCTGCACTTGGTCCACCCAGACTGGCGAGTGCGCACCTCCGGCTGATGCCTGCGCCACAAGCTGGGGTTGGAGGTCGAGCTCACCTGCTGGTTGCTCTTGAGCCAGGCTGGCGGCCCACCCCCCTGGGGCGGAGACTTCCGGAGCGACGGGCTCACTAGAGCCGAGCGCGCCTCCGTGCTTTTCCAGGCGCCGCTCTCCAGTGCGCCGAGAACGCTGAGCGGCAGAGAACGCTGAGCTCCGAGAGCCGAGAGTCCCAGCAGGGCTAGGAGGAGCGGCCTGGTCCTCACGCTTGGGAGACAGATGCGCCCGGGCGTCGGGGAATGCGGACCTAAGCTCGGGTGAAGCTCTCGGGAAGCGCAAGACGGCGGCGACGAGATGCGAGCGGAAGAGCCCTGCGCCCCCCGGTCCTCCAGCGCCCCGGGAGCCCAGCGCGCGCCGGGCCCCCAGCTGCGCCTGTCCAGCCAGCTGCTGCCGGAGCTCTATACCTTCGTGGTGCGCGTGCTGTTCTACCTGGGGCCTGTCTACCTAGCCGGCTACCTGGGGCTCAGCATAACCTGGTTGCTGCTCGGCGCCCTGCTGTGGATGTGGTGGCGCAGGAACCGCCGCGGGAAGCTCGGACGCCTGGCCGCCGCCTTCGAATTCCTTGACAATGAACGCGAGTTCATCAGCCGCGAGCTGCGGGGCCTGCACCTGCCAGCCTGGGTGAGCCAAGCCGGGCGGGGGTCGGAGGTGGGCAGACGCCTTTCGAGGTTGGGAGGAACTTGCGGTCAGCGGGGAGCTGGGGCGCGCAAACCCGAAGGAGGGCGGGAGCCGGGCGACCCGCACACTGCGTTCCCCACGGCACCCGGCGCGCAGACCCTGGGGTAGTGGCCGTCCCCTCCCGCGGCGCGCCGCGCCCTCTGGTCCGACTTTGGTGGGAGCGGGGAACCTGGGTTTCATTTAAGGCTCCAGAGCCTGAGAAAAGAGTCACGGGCGGGCCACACCCTGGAGGAAAACAAGGGCGTCTGGGACTTCGCAGAGTAACTCGCGTTGGAACCAGAAGGCATTTCTTCCATCCGCCTGTTGGTTCGGAGAACGAACGCCGGACGGAAAACATAGATGGGCAAATACAGCAGTGACAGAAACAGCGGGACCCAGTTGCTTTTGTTCGAGGCCCGGACCGCGGGAGGGGGAGGGCTCCGCGGGGCGGGAGGTGGTGTGGCGGGTAGACCCACTGCGCGGTGTTCCAGGCCTCGCTCCCTCCCTTCCTCCCTCTGCCGGTTAGGGATGCCCGCGCACGCACACTGCGCCGGCAAACCCATCTCCTGGGGTGGCATGAGTGGTACTACGGTTCCTCAGACGCTTCTGGTCCTGGCTCACCTAACAAAACCCAAGTTCCTGGCCCCATCGCATAACTCCCAGGGTGGCGCAGAGGTACCCCGGGTGATTCTTAGGATTAGGTGAGCTTGGGAAACACCGGCGAGAGGGGTGTTCCGTCCAAGGATTGGCCTGCGGCAGACCCTTACTGTCCCTCCAGTGCTGGGGTCTCTGCCTTCTTAGGTTTCTTCCAGATACTCTCAGGCCCACGGGGGAGGCCGCCAGACCCCTCATCGTCTCTAGCCGGTGGCCTATAAAGTCCAGCAGGGCCGTAGGTTCCTCCTGACAGTAGTCTCCAAGGTGGGGTGTGAGAAAAAAATATAAGGCCCATTTAGGCCGTAACTGAGTATCACAGGCTGCATGGCTTAAGCAGCAAACACTTTTTTCCTTTCCTTTCTAGAGCCCTAAAGTCTAAGATCAAGGTGTTGGCAGGGCTGGCTTCTTCGGTGGCCCCTGCTGGCTTGCAGCTGGCTGTCTTCCCACTGTCTTCACACGGTCTTCCTTCTGTGTCCTACTCTCCTCTTAGAAGGACTTCAGTCATATTGGATTAAGGCTCACCCTAATGAACTCATTTTAACTTAATTACCTCTTTAAAAACCCTACCTGCAAACAGAATCACATTCTGAGGGACTGAGAATTAGTACTTCAAAGTGGGCATACACTTCATAACGCTTAATATTTCATGTACGAATTGATGGTAAAGCTTTGTAAATAGTTTACGTATATTGGGGATGAGGAGCCAAAAACGTTTCCTGATAAAGGTGCATTTTCTATGGTAGCCGTAGGGGTAGCGCATGGGGCCTCACTCCTACAGGCCTTGGTCATCCTGATGGTTCTGTGGGACTTGTGATTCTGAAAGGTGTGGACCCAGAGAGCAGGCTCAACCTGTCCACACCCCTTACTCACTGTAGGGAGCTCAGGCCACCTGTTAGATCTATTTTGTCCCCCTTGGTGGCCTTAACCCGTGAAGGTGGGCCTGTGAGACTTCACCAAGTAACACCTCTTCTCCCCTTCTGTATTAGGTAAGCCTCTAGACACTTAGCTATATGTAAAGGCAGCATGTCTGATTCAAAAATCAGACCCTGTAGGGGCATTGACACCCTCCCTGCCTCTTCCCTACGTACACAAGAGACACAGTTGGCCTCTGTTGAGGACAGGGACCCCAGGAGCAACATGGACCTAGCCAACAAGGAACTCAGCCTGAACTCAAGGCACCTCCTGGGTTTTCACCCCACGACCCATATCCCAGGCCTGACCCAGCTCGGTATGGGGGACACCCAGAGGAAGGTGATGCTCTCTCTCCTACCAAGAGGGCAGTCTCGGGTGGCAGACAGATGCATAACAGGTAATTGCTATAGAGGGGAATTGGAGTCAGGAGTCGGAGAAGAGTCTAGTCAGGTAGAAGGCCTGGTGTGAAGGACACCCTATAGCCTGCATTCTGCAGACTCCCCTGGCTGGCTTGTCTGGCCAGGTTGAAGGACCAGGGCCTGGATAACCTGTTGGATTGAGCCGCTGGTGTGGCACAGGACATTCTGGCCGAGGGAGGCAGTGAGCCCACACTGGAGGTGTGACATGGCCACTACATGAGGGAGCGCTGTGTGCTGGGCCTGGCTGAAGAGTGTGGTACGGGTTGATGGACAGGGTCAAGTTGAGGCCAACTTGATGGAGGCTGGCCCTGTTCTGAAGGCTGCAAGGAGCCCTGGATGGTTTTGAAAGGCCCTTCAGAAAACAGCATGGTGAGACGAGTAAGGCAGGAGGAGACAGGCCAGTTGGGGAAGTGATTTGAACCAAGATGGTAGCAGTGAGGGAGGAGGGTGGGAGATGCGTGGGAGTGGGACTTTAGATGAGTGGTAGCCTCTAGATTGGGGGTGCAGGGGGATCCGGGGTCTTGCAGGGTGCTTTCTGGTTTAGGGAGCTGGTTGCCCATTACTGTGATTGGGATTCCAGGATGAGAAACAGGTCTGGGGAGGTTGGTTACCTGCATGAACACCTGTGAAATGCATACAACTAGATGCAAGTGTGGTCTTTCCCCGGCCTCGTGAAGGTTTCCACGCCCAGGGATGATATGGAAAACCTGGAGTCTATGTGGTTGAATATTTTTCTCTTTAGGAACACAAACTGTTTGTGAAGGCAAAGAGAGACGGGGCTCTGGGTGTGGTGGGGGCAGCACGGCCCCTTGTGCAAAATTTTGGGCACGGATGAATGCATCACTTTATCATCACCTGCTGACCTTTTAGCATGCCTTCCCTCTTGAGAACTGATTTCTTTGCATGAAAGAGAGAATGATGGCTTATGACCTCCTTTGGTATCAAGAAATATTTCTCTGTTAACAGATGACAAATCAATAGAGGGGGCCTGAAGAAAAGTTGAATAGCCCAAGGGCCTCCTACCTCAAGGACACCACACTCAGGTCTGCCTTGCATTTTGTGTGAGCTGGCCCTGTACTCTAGCCCCCAGTGGCGAGGGATGGATATCTACCCACCTGCTGCTTGTCAAGCTATATGCTGCCTGGAAGGGGCATCTTTATCTAATTTGCACCAATTCCCTATGAAGGGGTGGAGGCCAAGGCCTGGCTGAGCTGAGGTAGGGATGCCATCCCTCCCCCTGCCAGCCATTGCCAGCCAGTCCTCAGTCACGCACGTCTTTCCTGCTTGGTCTTAGACTCCTTCTCAACATTTTGCTTCAAGCTGCTGCCTCCAGGTGATCATAGAAATTGCTTTCCTTGGCTGAACCCGTTACCCCATCTATAAAAGGAGGTTGTATTGGATGGTCTTTCAGAGTCATTTTGGCCCTGATGTCTGATTTCTATTCAAACTTCAGACAGTCCTACTTCTCCTCCAGGTCCCTGGCCGTGGGAGATATAGCTCGAAGGAAGAATTTGCCTGACTAGAAGAGGCCGGGAGGGAAGAGCCTGTGGATCCCCTTTGCCTTGTGAAAGTGCCCTGATAATATGGGGAAGAAGGCAGGGTGGCCCCTGCAGCTCACCTTGAACAGAGGGTTCAAGAAGCTGCACGTTTACATGCGTATGCTCCTCTGACACAGCGTTTATATGTATTTTTGAAGGGATTAAGAGCGTCCTCAGTCAGCTGTCCTTGTCGGGTGGGGATGGTGTATATAGCACAGTGACAAGCATGGAGCTCTTGATATTACTCATTTAGTTGTAGGCCTTTCAAACCACAAAAGCTCTGTTTCCACACCTGGTTGTGGAGTCACAGAGCCAGACACAAGTGAATATGTGGTGGGGGCTGTCCCCTTACATTCCTCAGTCTCCCGGGCTTCCTAACTACTGTTTCCGAATATGAAATTACTGCCCAGTGTCCCAGTGGCAAGCTGGGCTTTCCAGCATTTGGATGACTGTCAAGGAGTGAAGCGAGCAGAAGGAACTCGCAGAGCACTTCTGTGGAACCCCCTGCACCCCAGCTCTCCCCGGAGTCTGCCCCTGTGGGTTCTCAGAGTCCCAGCTGTGCTAGAGCTGCCTTCTGATCTTCAGAGCCTGTCCTTCATGCTTTGGGCTCCTAAGACCCTTCTCAGGGTAACTTTGCTGCTTTGCTTCCCTGCCCACCTCCCCTCATAGGGGCCCCTGTGTGAAGCTCTGCACCTTTCACTCCTGGATTTGTGCATGGATCAGCTCTTTACTGACCTGTGAATTTCTAGTTATTCATTCAGCCATTGATCAGTGTTTCAACTGGAATGATTGGGTTGCTTATCAGATATTGATTTGCCCTGGCCATGACTGGGCCCCTGTGAGGAAGGAAGTTTGAAATCCCCACCTCGCTCTGGGTTGGGGGAATGAGAGTTGTTAGTAGGAAAACAGCCTGAGGGCATGTACAGAGGAGAAAGAGCTGTGGGAAAATTTGGCATTTTGTCTGTCTGTGGTTTCTAGCCAGGCTGGCTCTCCTTTCAGCTGGTAGCAATCAGTTACATCAGTTTGCTGCTTTGTGAGGGCAGTTAACCCTTGTGTGTCTGCTGGTGAGGCAGTTGTGATGTGAAATGGTGGGATCACTGGAGTCATTCACAGAGGGATCTTGAGAAGTCCCCTTCTCTCTCTGGGCCTCTGATTTCTCTGAAAAATAATGACATTTTAGGAGATGTTCTATAGAGTCTTCGTAGCCGTAGGGTCTGCCATCATTAACCAGTCCTGAGTCAGCTTTTCTCTGGTGCCACATACCCCACAGGGCCCCACTCCCCGCCTTCCATGCCTGTCCCCATCTAACCAGGTGTGCTCTGGGGCTGCCGGCAGAAGCAAGCACCAGGGGAAAAGGTGAGCCGTTCACACAAAGCGATGAGCATTCCAAGACACACAGTGATGTCCCTGGGATTGCCTGCTCCAAACCTCCCTGCCAGCCATTCAAGCAGACAGCCAAGGGCTGAATGCTTTGCTTACCTAGTGCTGAGAGCTTGACATTGTTTCTGTGGCTGGAGCCCAGGCTCTCTCGGTCTGTCCTGAGATACTTGAGTTAATTAGAGGAAGTAAATGCAGTGACAGCTGTGCGCTAGCTTGGGCACTCTCAGATCAGATCACAAAGCCTGACGCTTGCAGCCAGGGCCGCAGAACCTGATTTTACACCTCAGGACCGGTTGGGGGCTGCTTGGACTTGGGGAGACTTCTTACCCTTGAGGTCCCTGCAGCCCCGTGAAGTTATTCAAATGGCTTGGAATCAGGCCTGTCCTCAGGAAGGAAGAGGCGGATCGATTTTAGTCACGCTTTTTGGGTTTCTGCCCCATGTCTTAATGATGGTTCAGGGACTTATCATGTCCTGGGTCAGGATTGGGCAATGTGAGTGACAGAGTGTGGGCCTTCTTTCCTCCAAGCCCAAAAGAGGGATCCTAGGCATCCATGTGTTCATTCCCATACTCACTCAGCAAGCATTTATGGAGCGCTTGCAGTGTGTCAGGCACAGGGCTGCAGGCGGGGCAGCCGAGCCATAGGCATGAGTGACACACAGCCCTGCCCTCAAGGAACCCATGAACTAGATGGAGATTCAGACCCACCAGGGCAGCCTCTTCTGATGCAGTGTGATCAGTTCTCTGAGGCGGCAGTCTGAGGCGCCGAGAAAGCAGGGGGAAGGGAGCCTATCCTTGGCCGCAAGTGGCTCAGGAAGCCTTCTTGGAGGAAGAGGCACTATGGTATTGCTGGCTGTGGTAGGGAGGTGGGGACTCGGCCCACAGTCTTTCACAGGTTAGGTCAGTTGAGCTCATTATTGTATCTTGGGGTGAGCAGATTCTGGGACAGCAATGTATGATGCCTGAGCTCACATGAGACTACTTACTGCTTCATTTACAAGGGGCCGAATCTTTCTGGGACAGGAGTATCCAGGCAACCTTTTCTCAGCCAGGGGCCTGAGGGCCTGAGTAACTGAGAGGTCACATGGGGGATGAGGGTCCGGGCCAGGTAGGGACAGGCCCTGTTCTTCTATGTTGCAGCCCCCTCTCCAGTGGGCAGGAAGTTGGGGAAAGATGGTCGTCACCAGCTTCCACTGGTTCCTGGCCCAGATCCTTGGTAGCAGGCAGAGCTGGCACTTCTGTGGGAATGTCTCTGGTGACTTTGGGGAGGGGGCTCTGGGAGGTATGAGCTGCCCCCCTGAAGACCTGGGAGGGCTCCAACCCAGCTACCTCAAAGAGCAGGAGCTGAGACCTGGTCTGCCTTGCTCCTTCGCCTCCCCCTCCCCCTCCCACTCCTGCCAGCAGAGTTCAGGGATTTCTAAACCTCTGGGAACCTAGAGCTTGTAGCACAGAAGTGCTCACATGTGCTAGAAGCAAGTGATTTCCTTCTCCTCCTCCTCCTCCTCCTCTACTGCAAATATTAAAGAGGGATTTAAAATGTTTTTCTGCCCCATCGAGAATTATTAAAGGGACAAAGCAACCTTTTTTTTTTTTTTTTTTTTTTTTTAAAGGAGCTCTGTATTTCAAACTAAGGATATGAGACTTGATTTCCTCAGGTCACAGAGGGGTGCCGAGCCCAGGCCCCATAAGCCCTGTCTCTGTGGGAGGGTGGCTGAGAAGCCCCGTGCCAGTGTGTCATGAGTCATGAGCCCTGAGCCCTGGAAATACTCAGAGTAAAAAGCCAAGGAAATTCTCTAGGCTATAGGATGTTTCAGGACCCCACAATCACCCACTCTATTCCTTTGCCCATGTTGTATTTGCTTTTTAACATAACTGGTTATAAACTGTCTAAAAATGTGTTTTTTCTCGTCATAAAAGTAAACATTCTCATTGGAGAATATTTGGAAATGGCCTAAAATGGCTTCCCATACTGATTTGTAACCTACCTATTTTATGGCTAACTTTTCTTCCAAGCTGAAAGTTCTTTCAAGATAAGGCATGTTTCTTGTACATATCTGTACCTTCAGCTGCTAGCTCAATGCCCAGTACCTACTAAGGACTCAATAGAAACCTGCTGAATGAATGCTACAGTGAATGCCTGCGGTGTAAATCTTAGTCCACGTTTCTCAATTTAATTAGTATGGATTCCTAGAAGCGTATGAAGATTTTAAAGACAGTTTTGCCCATTCACTGTGGCCTTATCAGCAATGAATATTATCTTTTTGGGGCCTTTGCTAGTTTGATACGAAGATAAGTTTTTTAATTTCTAGGAATTACTAACCCTGACTGGATCATTGAACTCTCTGAATTTACCATCATCACTTAGGTCCCCATTTAAAAACTACTCTGTGGACAGCTCAGCCCACCCCTCTGTGCCTTGAGCCCTTATTCCTTAGCAAAGAGTGACAGTGTTCGGTTATCAGTGTTCTCATCACTGTGACTAGTGGAGTTTCATCCGTTCAGTTCTGCTGGGTCCAGCTGATTTAGGCCAGTTTGCTGGCTGTGTGTATTAAGTAGCATGTGAATTATAGAACAGTGCCAGACAGATTTTCAAGCTGGCAAAGCAATTGTTTCCCTTAAAGTACTTGAGTGGGCTAATTTAAAGCAGAAAGGTTGGAAGATTTTAAAGTCGTTTTAGTGGTTAAATATTTGCCTCCCGAGAACAGAAAAAAAGGACAAACGCTGTGCATCTGGAGAAAAGTGAAACTGAAGGACCACTTTGCTTGTAAGGCAGGAACCACTGAACAGGCAGCCGCAGAGCAGCCGCCTATCTTGTGAAGACAGGAGCCAACCTGAAGCCCAAGATGACCTCCTTTTGTGGGACATCTCTGTAGGACACTCGGAATGAGTGGGTCTCCTCTCCTCTGAGCGGTTAGTTAGCAAGGGTATATGTCTGTAAGGATACCCTTTGGAGTAGGGAAGAGCCATGAGGCTTTTTTTTAGGAAACAGTGTGCATCTTTGTGCATGTGTGTGAGTCTGGATGTGTCTGTGTAGTTGTGCATGTGTGTGAGTCTGCGGATGTGTCTGTAGTTGTGCATGTGTGTGAGTCTGCGGCTGTGTCTGTGTAGTTGTATGTGTGTCTGCATGTGTTTTCACATATCGGTGTTTGTGCATCTCTCTGTGTCTGTGACCGCATGGCTGCTCCCATGGGAGGAGCTGCTACCCTGTTCGAGGGAGTTGGCAGAGTTCCCCAAGTGACAGGGAGGCCCTTTAAATGAAGCTCCTTAGTCCTTCCACCTCCCAAGAGGGTCTGGTGGCCCAAACTCTTGTCAAGGCCTCACACCCCAACCCCAGACACATCTGTGTGGACCCCACCAAAACCTCAGCTCTGATGGGAGACAGCTGCCATTCTGGCTCCATTTCCTCACTGCTGTGGAATCATTTTTCCTAAAGGGTTTAAGAACGTGGCTGGGTGTGGTGGCTCACGCCTGTAATCCCAGGACTTTGGGAGGCTGAGGTGAGTGGATCACCTGAGGTGAGGAGTTTGAGACCAGCCTGGTCAATATAGTGAAACCCCATCTCTACTATAAATACAAAAAAAACTAATGGGTGTGGTGGCACGCACTTGTCCAGCTACTCAGGAGACAGAGGCCGGAGAATCGCTTGAACCCAGGAGGTGGAGGTGCAGTGAGCTGAGATTGTGCCACTGCACTCCAGCCTGGGCAGTAGAGGAAAACTCCATCTCAAAAACAAAACAAAACAAAAAACCACACACAGACACCACCTAAAGATGGAGTATTGATGTGGGCCTCTTCGGTGGCCTGTCTAGCATGGAATTCTACTCAGACATGAGTTTGCTTTACTTTTTCCTCTAAATTCTCCTCATCGCCACCACTCCCTTGACAATGCCTAAAAACACTGTCGTTAAAATATTAGCTCACTTTGCCTGGAATGCTTTGGCCCAAGTACACTAACAGCATCAAGAGGTATGTTAGGTTAGGGAGGCCTCAGATGGGGAGGGTGGAGGGTTGTAAACTGTTTAAACTTCTCTGATGAGTACTGCAGGAAGGACAGCAGAGATCTGAGATCCTGGTGATTTGACCATGTGCCTCAGCATCTTTGGAATTTTCCAGGCCTGCTTTGGGGAAATGTTCCCACCTTTAATACATCAGTGAGGATTGGGTACATGTTTGATGGGGATGAAGCTTGCTAGGGTGCTGAAATTGTCTCTAGCACCAAACCATTTAGAAGTAGATTTATGTCCATTGTTTGGCTTGACTGTGGATCTGGGAAGAACAGGAATTAACAGCCTCACTTATTAATCAACAAGAAATCTGAGGCTGAAGGGAGTTAAGACCAAAACCCTGTGCCTCTAAGTCCCTGGCCTCACTTCCTCCTCTTCCTCCTGCTTGGCTACAGAAGGCAGGTATGGGGTGGGGGTGGCTCACCTTTTAGAGGGCAGAGCAGGGCAGGCCTGGAGCCAGGGAAATCATAATATTTTGTTTTTGCCTTTTGGCTCTGGCCTCCTCTTGCTCTTTGCAAAAGAATTCCCTTTATAAGGAGTTGAGGTTTGTAGGCTGCTGGTAAGAATTTGGTGACACAGCAGCGTTCTCCTAGGAGTGAAAGCTGGAAATCCAGGCTGTGACTTTGGAGCTTAGTGAGGAACCCGCGGAGGCAGAGGAGCCACCTTCTGCCAGGGCCTGAGGAGGCCCTTTCCACTTATTCTTCCACAACCTCCACGAAGATCAGAACCACCAGGAGCTTGTTAAAGACTCGGGCTTCCAGACCCTGCCCCAGTCCTCCCGAATCAGAATCTCTGTGGGCCCTGACCAGGCAGCTGTACTGCAGCAAGCTCTCCAGGTGAGATCGGTGAACACAGAAGTCTGAGAATCACTGCAGCGCTCTTTGCCAGGTGGCATGGGTAACTCCCTGGCAGCTGGTCCCAGAGACTTCCAGCCTCGTGGAGAACTGCAACAAAAGCTTAGTGATTTTAGGGCTCAGGCCAGTGTGAGCCACTCATCTTATTTTTCAGCCCTCTCTTTTGTTTCCCTAGTGAGGAAGGACACAAGGCAAAGGTTCTGATTGGGTGCGGCGCCCCCATTGGGCAGAGTTTCGCACGGGCGCCTGGCAAGCACTGGGCCCAGCTCTCTGTGGCTGTCTTTATTTTGAGCCACGGATCCCTGGGCCAATCAGCGAGGCCAGGGCAACACCAACCAGCTGTGTTCCTCCTTCCTTCGCAGCCTTTGCACTGTGTTGTATCCTCCTCATTCTCTATTCTCCCTCGCAGTGGTGGCCAGAGGCACTAGGAAACTCAGCAGAGAATTTGCTGGGCTCTGGGTGAGGCAGAACCGGACACAGCCCAAGTGACCTTGTACTTGCGCACACTTGAGGTCAAAGGGGTCAGACTGCCTGCACCTCCCAGGTCTGTACAACTTCCAGCAAGAGTTACCACTTCCTGAATGCTTATTCTGAGCCAGGAAGGACGCCGAGCACCATCCATGCATTGAGTCTTCTCAGGAACTATGAAGGTGGCAGTATTGTACCCATCTCACAGATGAGAATGCTGAGGCTTACAGAGATGAAATTTTAAATGCACAATAAATATTTTAGAAAAACAGGAATGGACTTCAAATGCTAACATTTCAGGTGGAGGACAGGGAGAGGAAATGGATGAGAAAAAGATTTGAGCGTTGGGCTCCAATCGTATGCAGGTGAGATCTGGGTTCTGATCACATTGGTAATCCTGGCAAGTACTAACTAGTCTCTGAGCCTCTCCTCATTTGTAAAATGGGAATAATTATATCTTTGCTGTTCACTTTATAAGAGTGTTAGGAGCATCAAATGAAAGTGTTTACGGAATGCCCTTTGTAAGTCATAAGGCATGGCCCACCAATCAGGGCTGAAGCCCCATAAGGGCAGTCGCCTGCTAAATCCCAGACTTTCTATAAAACCGTATGTAGTGCTGTGTGAGGTGTTCTTAGGAGGGGTAAGTGGACGGTGTGGAAAAGCAGACTTTGGTCGGACAGACCCAGCCTTGGGTCTCAGTTCTAGCACTCCACTACTGGTGATTAGAAGTCATGTAGCCTCTCTGAACTTTAGTTTCCTGATCTGTAAAATGGGGCAAACAAGGGATTAGGTGAGTATTAAATGACATGAGATGACAGGAACTCAAAAAGGTTGAGAATAAGATGGGAAATACACAACTGGGCAAGTCTGAAACAAGAAAACTGAGGTGGCAATTGTCAGATTAGACAAAATAGAACTCGGACAAAGAAGGTTGTTGTATGCTTGTGAAGGGCAATAATTATATGCCTAGGCCTGGTGGCTCACACCTGTAATCCCAACACTTTGGGAGACTGAGGCAGGTGAATGGCTTGAGCCCAGGAGTTCAAGACCAACATGGGCAACATGGCAAAGCCCCATCTCTATGAAAAAAGTGAAAAGTTAGCTGGGAATGGTGGCATGTGCCTGTAGTTTCAGCTGCTAGTGAGGCCGAGGCAGGCGGATAGCTTGAGCGCAGGAGTTTGAGACCAGCCTGGGCAGCATGACCTAACCCCATCTCTACCCAAAAAATCACAAAAATTAGGAGTGGTGGCGCACCTGTAGTCCTAGGCACTCAGGAGGCTGAGGTGGCAGGATTGCTTGAGCCTGGGAGGTCAAGGCTGCAGTGAGCCAAGATCACACCACTGCACTCCAGCCTGGGTAGCATAGTGAGACCTTGTCTCAAATAATAATTATGATAATCACAGACATATATGTATTACATAATATAAACTGGAGATAGAAATCAACTGTCATGAGGAAGTAGATAAATCAACAGTTGGGTTTGGAAACTTTTAATACATTCCTTTCTGAAAATGATCAATGAAGCGGCAAAGATTAAGCAAGGATAAAGCATATTAGAAGGATATGATTAATAACCTGATCACACATGGAATAGTCATGGAAATTAATCATGTACTAGGCCACAAGGTATTGTCAACATATTCCAATGAATTGACAATTCTGCAGACTGTTCAGGCCACAAAGAAATGAAATTATTATTAGAAAACAAAAATAGCTATTGAAATCCCGCATGTCTAGATATTTTAAAACATGACTATTTAAAAAACTCATTAAGAGGAAGTCATAGCGGGAATAGGAAAAAACTGAGAGCAGAATAGCAACGAAAATATTGTCAAAAACTAGAGGAATTTATACCACTGAATTCATTTATTATGAAACAAGAAAAATGGAAAATAAATGATACATCCCAAACTCATGAAGTTCAACTCTAAAAATATAAAAGAGCAACAGATTTAGATCAAAGAAAAAGGAAGAGTTCTGGGAGAATCCATGAACAATTAGAACTATTAACAAATTCAGCAAAGCTGCTCAGAAAATGAAGCCAATACCACACAGTAATCCAACCAAAAAATATACAGGACTTTTATAGAAAAAGAGTTGAAAAGTTTATGATCCTAATATGAATAGAAGAAAATGTGAATAAATAAAGGGAAAATTCAGTGGACAGATGCAATATTTAACAGTGTCAGTTACCCCACAAGTTAACTTACAACTTTAAAAATATAACAGTTGGCTTGGTGCAGTCACTTATGCCTGTAATCCCAGCACTGTGGGAGGCCGAGACAGATCATGAGGTCAGGAGTTCAAGACCAGCGTAGCCAACATAGTGAAACCCTGTCTCTACTAAAAATACAAAAAAATTAGTTGGGTGTGGTGGCAGGTGCCTGTAATCCCAGCTACTTGGGAGGCTGAGGCAGGAGAATCGCTTGAATCCAGGAGGCAGAGGTTGCAGTGAGCGGAGATTGCACCACTGCACTCCAGCCTGGGTGACAGTGCAATACTCTATATAAAAAAAAAAAAAAAAAAAAAAAGGTTTTTTTTTTTTGTAGATTGACAAGCTGATTCTAAAATTCATACAGAGCAATAAATACCTACTATTATCTAAGTCAGTGTGAAAAAGAAAAGCAAAATGGGAAATCGTCGACCGGGTGCAGTGGCTCACACCAGTAATCCCAGCACTTTGGGAGGCCGAGGCGGGAGGATCATCTGAGGTCAGGAGTTTGAGACCAGCCTGGCCAACATGGGGAAACCTTGTCTCTGCTAAAAGTACAAAAAATTAGCCAGGTGTGGTGGCAGGTGCTTATAATCCCATCTACTTGGGAAGCTAAGGCTGGAAAATCACTTGAACCCAGGAGGCAGAGGTGAAATTGCACCATTGCACTCCAGCCTGGGTAACAAAAGTGAAACAACAAGAAAAAAAAAATGGGAGTGGGGGATTGCCCTACCCCAGGTCATTTGGCAAAAACAGTGTGGTACTGGAACAGGCAGACTGATGGAGTTGAATGGTAAGTCTAGAAACACACTCAAGTACATATGAGGAGCTAGTTTTTGAGTGGTAGATTCACAAGTCAAGGAAAAAGATGGAATTTTTTTTTAAAATGTGTTGGTAGAAAACTGCCTCAGTGAAAGTATAGAGGGAGACAAAATTATATCTTTGCCTCACCCTATGTAAAAAAATCCAGAGCAATTAAAGACCTAAAGGTGAAAGCCAATAGATAAAAATCCAGGGTAACTTTCAGAATGTGGGATGGGACAAGATTTCTTCAAGTTCCAAAGAAAGGCCAATTATAATGGAAAAATAGATTGGTCTGTCGATGTCAGAATGGGAAAGCACTGAGGATGAGTTGTCGCTCCTTAAGAATCCGTCCCTGTGACTTCATCGCCTGCTCCAGCCTTACTTGGGGGCAGTCACAAGGCATGTGGTCTGGCTCTTGCACCTTGCCTCACTGGGAGTGAAGGCAGGTGCTCAGGCTCAGGCTGACCTTCAGGTCCCTAGGCAGGGTAGGGGACTTGCGGTCTCTTACTTTCTTGGAATGAATTGTTGCTCTCTTCAGGGGGTTCAGACTCATCAATGAAGGAGCCTGTTGGTGAGGAGCTTCATAGGCAGGCGTGGATAATCGAGAGAGACCAGGACAGCTTAACCAGTGTGGGCCTTGCTCATTCTGTTGCTGCCTACCCTTTATTTTTCTTTGTTTTTTTGTTTTTTGTTTTTTTTGTCTGTTTGTTTTTTGAGATGGAAACTCGCTCTATGTGCCAGGCTGCAGTGCAGTGGTGTGATCTCGACTCACTACAACCCCTGCCTCCAGGGTTCAAGCGATTCTTCTGCCTCAGCCTCCTGAGTAGCTTGGATTACAGGCACGAGCCACCATGCCTGGCTAATTTTTGTATTTTTTAGTAGAGATGGAGTTTTGCCATGTTGATCAGGCTGTTGTCAAACTCCTGGGCTCAAGTGATCCACCTGCCTCGGCCTCCCAAAGTGCTGGGATTATAGGCATGAGCCACAGCTCCTGGCCTTGCTTCCTACATTTTCAAGATGCATGTGGGTCACCCTGAGGCAAGGGGTGGGCTGGTTTTTGATTTCTAACCCTGACTGAACTCCAGCATCATACCAGGAGCTTGTGAAAAATAAGTTGGCAAGCCCCACCCTGATACACTCTGATTCAGTGGCATGAGGCAGCTGAGGAATCTTCATCTGACCAACTCCCAAGCGTGGTTGGGGTTGGACCCACCAAGCAGGATCACCTTTTAGGGTCCAGAGATCAGAACTACTCAGCTCCTGAAGTCACAAAACCACCTGGGCCAGGGGTGTGGGGTGGGCAGCGTGATGCCTGGGCTGGAAGGAGGGCAGCTACTGGCGAGGCCAGCAGGCTCCTCTGAGGATGCCTCCTCTTCCCACCTCAGTACTGATCCTGTACCAGAGTGATCTGTTAATTGCCTGCCTGCGAGTTCCTTGAGGGTAAGAACTGTGCTTCATTCATTCCTTCCACAAGTATTTATTGAGACCTTCATATGTTAGAAATAGGCTTTAATGGGGGTGAGGCTCAGTCAGTCCTCCTAGAGCTTCCAGTGTTGGAAGATAAGCAGTAAGACCAGGCAGCTCTAGTAAAGTGTATAAAATGCTGCAATAGAGAACGAGCAGGCGCCTCACTTATCCCCAACTTGGGAGACCCAGAGAGGCTTCCTGCAAGTGAAGTTTAAGATAGCGACGAATGAATCAATCAAAGGGGAGTAGGAAAGACTGTTTCAGACACACAAAATGGCACATGCGGGCCTTTGGTAGGAACAGAAAAGGTAAAGGTGGTTGGATTGAAAGGGCCCAGTGGGAGTGGGCAGTGAGGCCATGTCAGCCAATGGGACGGTCCGTCCACTACTCCACCCACCTTCCGCTGTTCCCTCTTCCCACACTTGAGCCGGGTACCCTCTCTAGGCCCATGTGCAGGAGTTTTTATTTACTGAGCAGTGTAATAGGAAGCAATGGAAGGGTCTCACCTTCCATTTGCCTGGTTTCCAGCTGGGACCTGACCCAGGGTGGCTGCAGAGAATGTGTGCTGAGCAGGTGGCATCACCCACACTGAACTGGATGGGCTGATCTGAGCTCCTGCCCACTCTTCCCACAATTCCTTCCCCCATTGATCTCCTCTGCCAGCTACACCTCTGGGAACCAGGCTGTGTTTTCTCTTCCTTACCTGGGAATATGAATTCCTCTGAGTTAGTATAGGCCACTGCCCAGAGCAAGGGAAACTGAGGCTGGAAGAATAGTATGGTGTCCCAAGAGTCTCAGAAGCACTGGACTCCTCTGACCAATCAAGGCTGTTCACAACTGTTGTAGAAGAATTGAATTGCTCTGTCCCCTGCTTTGGGAATGGCTGTGATCCCAGGCCAGTGCTGTAGGCCAGGGCATGTGTGTGAGTCTTTAAGGCAACCCCAAAGCTGGCTCAGGACCTAGCACTTGGTAGGTGTGCAGTAGGTGTATGAGCTGCAGGGGCCCATCTACTCAGTCCCAGGACAGTGGCCCTTCTGAGCTTCCAGATAGGGAGGGCAGCACCTTTCCCCACCGTGGGTGGTCCCAGGCCCACTCTGAATCTGACCCCAAGCCAGCCTCTTGCTCAGGGGACTTGGGGCACAGCCACGGTGATGGCCGTGGCTGCCATTTTGGTGATCAGTGTTTTGTGCAGGTCCCCTGTAGGTGTGCATGCCTACTCCTCTGTAAGAAAACCCGCCGGGGGAATGAGGAGCTCAGCAGACAGAGGCAGAGACTGAGACTCCTGGAGAGGGTTAAGCACTCTCAGAATTACGTCATGCACATGTCAGCCAACAGGACGCACCCTCCACTACTACACCCACCTTCCACTGTTCCCCCTTCCTGCACTGGGGTTCCCCCAGCAAGTGGAGCTGGAGTGGCTAGGGGTTGTGACCCCTTAGTTGGAAGCTATGTGACTATAGGAAGGGCCTAAGGGGAAGGGAGGAGGCTTGGGAGGGCTTCTGGGAGCCAAGGTGGGCAGAGGTGGGAGGGGCACCCCACAGCACCTCACTCCTTAGTTGTCCATGAAAACATCAAGCTAAGTGCTTATCACTGGGTGGTAGAAATCTGTAGTATTTTTTTCTTTTTGCTTAGCTGATTTTTGCATTTTCGAATTTTTCTACAGAGACTGCATATTGTGTCTTTGAAACGAATAAGGGGGATGGGATTTGCAAGGAGTACCCTGAGTATTATCCTGGGGCGTCCAGGTTGGGTCCTGTGCTTCCCCAAAAGTGAGGATTTACTTGCATGTGCAAACAGGCAGTTTCCAGCCCTCCCTTTCCTCCTGCCTTCCCTGTCCTCTCCCACCTTGGCCTCCAGTTATGGAGGCCTGTCCTGCCCGCCCCCGCAGGCCCAGAAACACCCACTTACGCGCCTGCGCGCCTCGGAGCTGGGCTGTACCATGGAATCGGTGCCAGCTGGTTGGCTCATTGTCTGTTTATTTGCTGCCTGCCCCACCGGATGGTGCGCTGTTTGAGGGCAGGACCGGTTCTGAGTTGCCAGGGCTGGGCGCCGACTGGGTGCGGAGAGCGTGCTGGTGACCCATGTGGAGGTGGTGGGGAGGAAGGGTCAGGTGTGGGGGGCCGCGGAGTGGAGAACCTGCCAGGCCGGCTTGCTTGGTTCCCAGGGGCTGTGCAGCTTCAAGTCTAACTTCCCCTCGGGGCTTCTTTCCTAGATCCACTTCCCGGACGTGGAGCGGGTCGAGTGGGCCAACAAGGTAAGGCAGCTGGCAGGGCCAGACGCAGCCAGCCTCCCCCTCCCTGCAGCTTGTCACCCCAGCAGCCTGATGGGGGGCCTCGCGGCTGGCAATTCCCTTGCCTGATGGGGGCAGGGATGCTCCCCTTCCCTCTTCTGTCACCAGAATGGCTTTCTTTTGTTAACGACAACAAAAAAGTACAATCCCCACTGGCCCACCAGGCCAGGAGCTGCACTTTCCTAGGAAGAGGAAGACATTAATTAGACAACAGCTTCTGGCCACCGCCTGGTTTTCTGCCTAGATCCAACACCAGTGCTGCACAGTCTTGGGCAGATTGCCTAACGCCTCTGAGCTGGTTTCCTTATCCGTAAAATAGGAATAATTAGGGTCCTCGCCCTGGCTCGATCCACTGACATCATTAGTGTAATTGCTGTTAGGTCATCCCCGGGAACTCCCCTTGGACTCTGCTGCCAGATGTCCCCAGGAGGCCCCTGCTGGATGATGACCCCTGGCCGAGCCCTCCCCAATAGGAATCCCGACTTCACAGAGGAGGAACCAGAGGCCTGCTCCTCCCTGATCTGCCCAGACCTGTCCCTAACCGTGAGGGCTCCATGGCAGCCCCCACCTCAGGTCTCCTGACTGAGGAACTTTTCTAATATAAACCTTGCCTCTGGGAGGAGGCTTAGCCCATAACAGGAATGACTTAGGTATAAGAAAGGACTTCCTGATGGATGTTGAGCCAAGATTGGTATTTTCATATTAACAGAAGTGTCACTGCTGAGTGTATCAGAAAGCATTCCCTAGCCAGGCCTGGTAGCTCACATCTGTGGTCCCAACTCCTTGGGAGACTGAGACAGGAGATAGCTTTTGCCCAAGAGTTCAAGGCCAGCCTGGGCAACATAGCAAGGCTCCATCTCAAAAACAACAGTAACAAAAAAGAACAGAGAACATTCTCAGCCTCTGGGTAAATCTGGAAGAAGCAGATTGCCGCTTTAAGAGGAGCAACTGGATTTCTGGGGATTTGTGCAGGACCCAGTGCCTCTGGGGCAAACCTTGCAGCGTTCCTCCTGCACTGTGTTAGCTGGTTCACGGATCTCTGCCTGTGTTACATCTTTCAGAAACGCACAGAGGCCTCCACAAGGCATTGGAGATACAAGACTGTTGGGATATGAGGCTCCCACCTTCGTCTTGGATGGGGGGACAGGGACAGTTGTGTAGGTAAACCACATACTAGGGCACTGAGTGTGGCCTAACGAGCTTTATACTCAGGAGGTACTTGTCCAGTGACAAACCAGCAAGACAGGAAGGTGAGACCAGACCCAAGAAAGTAGAACCTGGGGTTTGGAGAGGCCTTTGAGAGATGGGAACAATGAGCCCTAAAGTCTCACAGCCTCCAGTCTTCTCCAGTGATGGCTCTGGAAGGGCACACCGAGGAAGGACATGCATCTTTAAACTGAAGCTCAAGCCCGCAGGAAAGAAGAGAGAAAGAGCCCCAGAGTTTGGGACCAGCTTAGGTAACATAGGGGGACCCATCTCTACAAAAACATTAAAAATAGCCAGGTGTGGTGGTGCACGCTTGTGGTCCCAGCCACCCAGGAGGCTGTGGTGGGAGATTACCTAAGCCTGGGAGGTCGAGGCTGCAGTGAGCTGTAACCGAGCCACTGCACTCCAGCCTGGGTGACAGAGTGAGACCTTGTCTCAAAGAAGAAAAAAGAAGGCCGGGCCCAGTGGCTCATGCCTGTAATCCCAGCACTTTGGGAGGCCAAGGTGGGCAGATCACTTGCAGCCAGGAGTTCGAGACCCCTGGGCAAATAGTGAAACCCCATCTCTACTAAAAATACAGCAACAACAACAAAATGAACCAGATGTAGTGGCAGGTGCCTTTGATCCCAGCTACTTGGGAGGCTGAGGCAGGAGAATCGCATGAACCCGGGAGGTGGAGGTTGCAGTGAGCCAAGATTGTGCCACTGCAGTCTAGCGTGGATGACAAGAGCAAAATTCCATCTCAAAAAACAGAAAAAGATGACAGAGAAGCCTCACCCCAAACAGAGCGTATCTGCTGGCTAGCCCTCCCTCCTTTCGCCTCTGATTTCCACCCTCCTCCCTTGTCTCTGCCACCTTCCTTCTCACCAGGTCCTGCACTTAGTTCCCAAACCAGCACAGTGAGTCATTCTGCTGCAGAAATCGGGCAAAGGCTGCCTTTTCTGATTACTAGAAAATTAAATACATAGGAAACAATTTAACTTTCTCTTCTGTAATTTTTTTCTTAAACCTCTGGCATCTGCTACTTTTCATTTAAACCACAATGTAGAATGAGATCATGTTTTAGCACAGAACTAAAGGACTCCATAATATTCAATGTAGTGAGTTAGTAGTTCATGGTGCTCTGCAAAATAGCACCAAATCTTGGGGCCCTGCTGCCTGCATGACAGTGGGAACCACGGCTGTAGTTATCAGACGTTTGACGGACAGACAGATGAACAGGTGAGCAGATGGGTGGGCAGTAGGCAAGTGAGTGCTGCAGCACAGGGACCCCCACCCTGAGACCAGGCTGCAGAGAATCAGGACCTTATCCTATGCAGCTGTGGGTCTGCAGTGGGGGTACAGACCTGACTATCAAGGGCCTCTTCCCGTCTTCACAGATCATCTCTCAGACCTGGCCCTACCTCAGCATGATCATGGAAAGCAAGTTCCGGGAGAAACTTGAGCCCAAGATCCGGGAGAAAAGCGTCCACCTGAGGACCTTTACCTTCACCAAGCTCTACTTTGGACAGAAGGTGGGTGTGTCTCGGGAGGGTCAGCCTGGGCTGGCTGTGCAGTCTTTTCTCTCTGCCCAACCTTTCTCCTACCTAGGTCAGTCATATGACTGCAGAGATCCCACTGGACCTTACAGGAGTATACCGCTCCCCCAACCTGCATTTCCCAGCCTGTCAGCGTCAGTAGACACCCTTCCCCCTGATCCCTGCACCACCATCTCCCCAGGTTCCAAGGAAGCCTGGCTCAGAGGAAGTGGACAGGAGAGGTGGGAGATATTTCTACTTTTTCTTTCTTTTTGAGATGGAGTCTTGCTCTGTCGCCAAGCTGGAGTGCAGTGGCATGATATTGGCTCACTGCAACCTCTGCCTCCCGGGTTCAAGCGACTCCCTTGCCTCAGCCTCCTAAGCAGCTAGGACTACAGGCATGCGCCACCACACCTGGCTAATTTTTTGTATTTTAGTTAGAGATGAGGTTTCACCATGTTGGCCAGGATGGTCTCGATCTCCTGACCTCATGATCCGCCCACCTCAGCCTCCCAAACTGCTGCGATTACAGGCCTGAGCCACCATGCCCAGCCATTTCCACACTTCTTAAGCAAAACTTGGAAGACATGCCATGCTGGAAGCCAGACAGAAAGAAAGATGGAAATCACAGTCGTTAACCTCGGTGCCAGTGAACACATGCTCACACTTTGGATAGTCAGTGCTGCCAAGCGCTTCATATTTTCTGCTAATTGGCTGGTGTGTCACTCAGTGTGACGAGTCCATGCTAGTTCTGTGAAGATCAGTAGGTGTCCCAGGATGAAATGGTCTGTGGCCAACGAAATTTGTATTGGCACACCTAACACCAGTCTCCCTGTTCGAGACTGGGCTTCCCGTTTCAGCCTTGGTACCCTACTCCTCCTGCCTCGAAGTGCCCTCAGTGACTTGAGTCTTTTGATCATCCAAAATATATCCCCCAGGCAGAGACCACTGTGACCCAGTAAATGAGAGGCACTGGGAACAAGCAGGTGTCCGAGCACAGGCCAGCCTGCTGAGAGCTGTCTGCCAGCCCTGCCTGGCTAGCGTGGGGCAGGGGTGCATTAGGCAGGCCTGAGCCCTGGAGATTGGGATTTCTGCCACTCAAACTGGCTTATGCCAGCATCTGTTGGTTCATGCGTCTTTTCTTGTTTCATTCACCTGTGACTGAGCACGTGCTGTGTGCTGGGCATCATAGAGTCGGGTGTGGCTGCACTCCTTCCTGTGGGAGGGACACATCGACCGGTAGATGACAACATGGCAGTGTATGCATGCATGATGGCAGAGGAATGCGAGTTCAGAAATGGAGGGGTGGAAGGGCTGTGGGAGTCAGGGAAGACTTCCAGGAAGAGGTGATGTCTCTGTTGGCTTTTGAAGAATTCAGCAGGCTAAGAGCCAAGAGGCCTGCAGAGTGCTGTGTTCACAGCGGAGCCTGCTCAGCCAGGCTGTCCTCTGGTGGTTGTGTCTAAGGCAGGGGTCCCCAACTCTCAGTACCAGGCTGCAGAGCATGAGGTCAGTAGCTGGGGTGAGCATTGCCGCCTAAGCTCCACCTCCTGCCAGATCAGCGGTGGCATTAAATTCTCACAGGAGCACAAACCGTATTGTGAACTGCGTATGTGAGGGATCTAGGCTGTGTGCTCCTTATGAGAACCTAATGCCTGATGATCTGAGGTAGAATAGTTTCTTCCCAAAACCATTCCCCCCCCCCGCCCCCAGTCTGTGGAAAAAATGTCTTCCAAGAAACTGGACCCTGGTGCCAAAAAGGCTGGGGACTGTTGGTCTATGGGATGTAGAGTGCTGGCAAGCAATCCTAAGAAATGGTATTTACCACTTTAGGAGAACCTGGTGGGGAAGCTGCTGGCTGACCACATGTCCCAGCCCTGCAGGAGAAACACCTGCCTCTTGATCCCAGCATCCAGTGCTCTTCATGTCCTGGTCCCTCCCTCCTCCCCTCTGCTCTCCTGTTCTCCACATGTCCCCTCCTCTCCTTCGTGGGGTCACAGAGGACTCCTCACCCCACCCTCCTGGGCTTGACCAGGACCCAGTGCACTCAGCACACCCCCTTTCTTCACATACCCATAAACATTAAAAACAATTAGTTTTTCAGCTGCCACAAGTGTTCATTCACACCCATGAGTTTTTCCAGCTTCCTCCAGTCCCCATGCCTGTGCCCAGCGCCACCCTGTGCTGTGGTGCCAGTGACTTGACTTCTCTAAGCTCCAGTTTCCTGTAAAGGGAAAGGACCCACTTCTAAAGTTTGCTATGGGACATGAACAATAGCCCTGGCCGCAGGGCCACTCTATGTGGTTGTGTGAGTAGTGGCAGGAAGGGAGAGAAAGGAGGGGACACGTTCTAGGGAGGGAAGTCTCAGGGCTGCAGGAGAGATTTACGTGTCTGTGCCTCATCCTGGAAGTGTGGTGGTCATGCTTGGTGCTGGCAAAACCCAGTACCAGGCGAAGGACTGGCAGCTGTCCCCTACTGCAAGAAGCCTGTGACCTAGCCCTTTTGGCATTTCTTCTAGTGCCCCAGGGTCAACGGTGTCAAGGCACACACTAACAAGTGCAACCGAAGACGTGTGACTGTGGACCTGCAGATATGGTGAGCCCTGCCACCTGTGGGGCCGGGTATGGGCTTCAGGGGGTGCAGGGGACGCTCTGTGGGAACAGCCAGTTTGAAGATGGAGTAGCATATATACACTCTGACTTGGGATGTGGAACCCCTCACAGGACCCCCCCGCCCCAGCTTCTCCCATCCCCTGGCATACTCTGGGTTCCAAGGCCCAAGCAGCAGAGCTTTCTTGGAAGCCAGGGCTAGGTCACTTGGAGGGTCAGACCAGCTGCCGCAGAGAGGATGTGTCTAGTGGGAGCAAGTGTGACAAGAAGATATGAGGACTCATGGTGAGGCCCAGGGAGCTTCAAACACAGGCTGTGGGAGGTCAGCTGGAGACCTGGGCTCTGTGGCACCCCAGGAAAATAGACAATGCAGACACATGTAAGTGACTAGTTCAGGGGGTTGGGCAAGGACAGCTCTTTGAAACGAGGTTCATAATGAGCATGAGTCAAGAAGAAGGGCAATTCAATCCAGGAAGTCATCCTGGAAGTCGGAAGATTTGAATTGCGCTTTAAAAGACAAAGGACCAACTCCTGAGGATCCAGAGTGTTGCCGTTCCTTTCCAGTGTCTCATTCTGCCCTTAACCCAGAGGCTGGCAGTGAGAGCATGTTGGGAAGACAGGAGCCAGTTCTTGGGACCACCAGTCCCCATGTGGGGGCTGGTCCCAAGTGTGTGGGGATGGTGACCGGCTATCGGGTGCTCCCAGCCCCTGGGGCTCTGCCATGAGATCCTCGTAGGAATACTCAGGGCACATGGAGGTTGTGTGGCCCACTCAGCTGCCCAGGCAGTCCCCGGGGTCCCCATCTCTCCTGTCCTGCTCACTCCTGCCCTTTCAAGAAGCACTTGGCCTTTGCATGACTTGTGACATCGGGCCCCTCTGCCCAGGCCCTGCATGTGTCTGCTGGCTGCCCTCTCCCTCCCCTGAGTCTCCTTAAGTGCTTTCCCAGGATCTGCTGATCTTTACCCTCGAGGGCACCTATTCCAGGCCCCCGTGCCCATCACCTGGCGAGAGCCACTAGGTGGACTTGGCCTTCTGTTCTGAAGCCTGAGGCCTTGTTACCTTTGCCCACCTCCGCCAGCCCCAGCAGCACCAGGAACAGTGGCTGGATGTAAACCGTGGGGGCTGCTTCTGTGTCCCCATGAAAGACACCTGGGCAGAGATGGGACAGGGGGATGGCAGTGGTGGAGAGGTGGACAGTGTGTTTACCAAGAGCCCCTCCTTTTTACCCTTGGGGTGTCATGGGGGAGGGGGAGGGGGTGCCCAGAGTCACTGCTCTCATGGTCAGAGATAGGGATATGCCTGGGACACCTGAATGCAGGGGCCAAAGGGGGCTGCCTTCTGGAGTCTAGGCTTGGGTCAGGGTCTGGGTCAGGTCTGGGCAGAGCTGAGAAAGGCTGAGGCTACTAGGCCATGTGCGCAGTGCATAGAGCTCAGGGTTGGCAACTGGCTGCTGACCTCAGGCTGTGTGACACTGGGCAAGTTTTCCAACCTCTCCGAGCAAGTGGCCCTACCCCTCCTCCCTACTTTCCTTCTCCACCCCCCATTTCAGCTACGTCGGAGACTGTGAGATCAGTGTGGAGCTGCAGAAGATTCAGGCTGGTGTGAACGGGATCCAGGTGGGTGAAGCCTGGCGGGGCTGCCTCTGTTCCAGCCCCTAGGGCGGGGATCAGGGAAGGGGGAAGCCGGCTCCTGCCAGAGTAGGCGGCAGAATGTGGTGGTGATACTAAACACAGAGGCTGGTGACTACAGAGGAGCTGCAGGCCTGAGGTCATACGGCCAGGAAGTGGTGGCTGGCTTCACCAACCCACTGCTGTGCTCTAGAGACCCCCAGCCTGATCTGTGACTGCAGAGGGCCTGGGAGAGGCTTTGGCTGCCTGGGCGAGGTGGTGTTCACAGAGCGATAGAAAGCCACTGCTTAAAGACTGAGGTGGACCCAGGAGGTGAAAATAACTCTCAGCGGGAGTAGAAAGCTGATGTGGGCCTGGAGATCATTCCTGGGTCCCTGCTGGCTGGGCCAGCCCAAAACTTGGCAAAGGCTATAGGTCTCCCAGGCCAGCACACCAGTGGAAGGCAGTGGGGCTTGCTCGGGGACCCTTGGTAGCTGCCAAGGGGTGGCAGCTGTGTCCAGGCCTCAGTATGTCTCCTGCTGTGAGAGCAGGCGGCCTGGGGCAGGTGGTCCTGACATGTGGGGCGGCATGGGCATGAAATGAGGCAGCAGATGGCTCAGCTGAGCCCAGCAAGCATGGGGAGAGAGGAGGCCCGAGCCCCTCACGGGCCCTCTGTGCCTATCCAGTTGCAGGGCACCCTGCGGGTCATCCTGGAGCCCCTACTAGTGGACAAGCCCTTCGTGGGAGCCGTGACTGTGTTCTTCCTTCAGAAACCGGTGAGTCCCAGGGACCACGGTAAGCCTGCTGCTCCCTGGGAGTAGGCACTGGCCTGCTGGGCCCTAGACATTGGGTTTGAGTCCAAGAATAGACATTGTCCGAGCCCACTGAGACCTGGGCAGTCACACTCCCTATCTCATTTAATCCTTAAGGCAGCTTGAGCTAGACTCTGCCCTCCCCAAGATGAGGCAGCTAAGCTCAGAGAGGGTCACACAGATGGTCTGAAGTGGAGCTGAGGCTCAAACTCAGAGCTTTCAAAGTCCAGGCCAGCCTGTGGCCATAAGGATGGTCCCACTCCTGTGGGAAGCAGATGTGGCCCTGCCCCACCCTGAGCTAGGCCTGGGCCCTCAATACTGCTAGATGCCTGAGCTGGACTGGGAGGTGGCCTCGCCTGCCTGGCACCCTGGCAAAGGGTGCTTGGCCTGCTTCCCCCAACTCCCACCCTGGCAGGCTGAGTTCACCATTCACCTGGGTGTGAGGCTCTTGGCAGGGGGTTCTCAGCCCTGGCCTCCCAGCCCTTTCCAGCCTAATAGCCTCCCTCTGCTCCTGAAGCACCTACAGATCAACTGGACAGGCCTGACCAACCTGCTGGATGCGCCGGGAATCAAGTAGGTGCCTGGGAGAGCCTCGAGGGAGATCCTAAGTTTGGGGGCTTCTAGGGCTCTGCAGCCAGTGACAGGAGCTGTGTAATGGCAGTGCCTTCCCTCCTGGCACTTTCTGCAGAGGGGGAAGCATTGGTCTGTTTGGAGTGGGAGTGGGAGGCTAATGGTGTTGTGTGGCCTCTGTGGGTAAGCCCTGTGCCCAGTACCCTCCCCCCACACCACACACCATACCACATACACCACATACAAACACACCACACACCACATACCACATACACATACTACACCACACACCATACCACATACACACACACACCACCACACACACCACATACACCACACACACCACACACACCCCACCACCAGACACCATACCACATACACCACATATACACATACCACCACACGCCACATATACCACACACCACATACACACACACCACACACCCCACCACCACACACCGCACACCACATACACCACACACCACACATAACCACATAACACACACCACATACACCACACACACACACACACACCACACACCACACACCCCACCACCACACCACACACCACACACATACATCACACACCCCACCACACACACACCACATACACACACACCACACACCCCACCACCACACACCGCACACCACATACACCACACACCACACATAACCACATAACACACACTACATACACCACACACATCATACCACATACACCACACACACCACACACACCATGCACACCCCACCACCACACACCACATACACACCACACACACACCACACACACCCCCCCACCACTCACCACACACCACACACACACCACATACACACACTACACACCACATACACACATACCACACGCACACATCACACCACACACCACACACCCCCCCACCACACAGCACACACACACCCCCACCACACACCATACACATCACACCACACACCACATCCACACACCACACACATCCACACACACACCCCCCTCACACACACACCGCATACATCACACACACACCACATACCACACACATCTCACACACAGCACACACATACATCCACACACACCACATACCAGATACACACCACACACACCCCCTCACACACCACACACACCCCCTCACACACACACCACATACATCACACACACCACATACACAACCACACATACATACCACACACAACACACAAACACACACACACATATCCACACACCACACATATATACACCATACACCACATACACACACACCACACACCACATGCACACACACCATACACATACATCCACACACACCACATACCACACACCACACCACATACACACACATACATCAGACATACACCACACATCATATACACACACACCCCCCCACGGAGTGGGCAAGAAGTGCTTTGCTGAACCTTGGGCTGACGTTCAGGTCCCTGTCCTGGTGCAGGGGGTGAGTGGCTCTGACCTGCTGAGATGTGGTCCGAGGGGAGGCTGTGTGGCTCTAGAACCAGAGGCAGCGAGCTCCTGGCTCTGTCACTTAGCAGCTGAGTGACTGTGGAGAAGTGGTTTCACCTCTCTGGGCTCTTCCTCAGTAAAAGGGGAGCCTGGTTGCTCTGTCTTGGGTCCCTCGGAGGACACTCAGGTGTGTGGAGGCAGCACATTGGGTGTGGACACAAGTATCCTCCTTTCTTTCTCACTCCATCCCTCCCCAAACCAAGTGTGTGGTGAGAAGCCTATGTGACTTCCCCTGACCATGGTCACAAACAGGCATGGAAGGGGCACTGTCACAGCAGAGGCCAGTGAGGAGGAGCTGGTCCTGGAGATCTCACCATCTGGGGGCAAGTGAAGGCTGCTCTCAGAGCCCCAGGCTCCGTGAGAGGAGCAGAGAAGGGCACCAGCCCCATTGGACATACCTCCCCGGGAGGAAGGGACACTTGGACTGGCAAGGGCTGGCACCCGCTGGCTCACCAGGCTCAGCAGAGGGCCGCTGACTCACTCACTCACTGATACCTGCATGGATCTCACCCACTCTGGACAGAGAATCAGGCATGTGTTCTTTTATTCAAAAAGTATTTACTGAGCATTTACACCATGCCAGCCCTGTTCCAGGTACCATCCCTGTCCCCCGGTACCAGGAAGTGGAGTCAGGCAGTGAACAAAGAGAGCGTGAGTGACGTCAAGGAGAAGGGCTCTCACGGCACTTATTGTGGACTAGATGCTGCTCTCAGCACCTTACCCAGATGCCCCCAGCCCTGCAACAACCCCAGGAGTACCCATTATTAGCCTCAGGTTAGAGGTGAGGATGCTGAGGTCCAGAGAGGTTAGAGACTTGCCAAGGCCACACAGCTAGTGGGTGGTGGCACTGAGGTTCTAACACAGGCTTCAGCATTGCTCTTAGCCACTGTGCTGTGTGACCTCCAAGAACAAAGCAGCCTGGAGGCAGAGGGAGTTGGGGATGTGCAGGTGGGAGGACTGCTATTGAGATAGAATGTCCCAGGCTGTCACAATGTATAGGCACCTCCACTGCTATCCAGGTAAGCCGGGTCAGGGCTGTTCTCCAGGTGGGGCCCGCCCTGCCAGGCTGGGCTCCTGATTCCTGCTAGGGATGGAGTGGCAGGTGGCATGGGGAGGCAGTGCCACCCCTCCACAGCTGGTCCTGCCTGTGTCCAGTGAGGTGTCAGACAGCCTGCTGGAGGACCTCATTGCTGCCCACCTGGTGCTGCCCAACCGTGTGACTGTGCCTGTGAAGAAGGGGCTGGACCTGACCAACCTGCGCTTCCCTCTGCCCTGCGTGAGTACCCAGTACCAGCCACAGAGCAGCTGGGGGGCGCTGACACCTCACATGCATTCTCAGATGGTAACCCTTATTTCTGCCCCCTAAGGGCACAGCATCCCCACTTTTTTAGGGAGGAGACTGAGGCTCAGGAAGGTTGAATGACTTGCCCAAAATCACCCATCTAAGAAGGAGCAGAGCCCAGGGTTGCATTCTTTCTGGGCTCCTGGTCCTCCCGTGTGGCTTGTGTTGGAGACTTTTGGGGGCAGTCAGCCCCATGAAACTCAGAACCTCCTATCCTCCCTTCAGGGAGGCAAGGTTCCCCTGACTCTGTCAGTTTGGGAAGAATATTTGGGTCTACTGGGAAGGAGAAGTCTCAGTTGAACCAGGACATGGCTTCCTTCAGTGCTGAGCCTCACTGTCCCTGGCATCCTCAGCTCATCTCAGGAGGCCCCTGAGGATAACCATATGGTCTCCCTACAGAAAAGTGCCCTGGGTGTGTGTGGGCCTGAGCCCCTTGGGGCTGGGAGTCAGGGCCTCAGGAAAGGGGAAAGTGCGCATTTTTACCATCAGCACCAGGTGGGAGGCATCGTCTTCTCACACTCAGCCTGATGCACGCTGCTCCTCACGCCTGCACCACACACAGAGGCAAGGCCCAGGAGGACACGGGCCTGCTGGGAGGCAGCACAAATATCCTCTCAGCCTTCACATGTGGTGCATTGGCTTTACTTCACACCAGTGCTTGACAGTCCCAGAATAATGGGATAAACACCATCGCCCACGTCATCATTACTAAAGACTTTTTGTCCTTGGGGTGTATCCCACTTGGGATACTGTAAATTTGATACTGTCAAATTTACTGCCTTTTAAACCTACTTGGCATAGTTCCTCTGTGTGTTTGTGACAACTGGCCATGAATATTACATTGACTTGTTTCATTCTATTCTCCATTTTTAGGGTTCTTTACCTTAACTTCCTTTTACAATTATGTAAAGTAGTTGTACATTTCCAAAGTCCAATTAAAAACCAAATTACATTTTAAGGAGTCTGGATTCTATCCCTTGTTCCCTCCACCTACTCCCCACCCTTCACTTATAAGTAATGGTTTACCCTTCCATTTTATTGATTGGTAGATGGAGTCTTGCTCTGTTGCCTGGCTAGGCTGGAATGCAGTGGCACAATCACAGCTCACTGCAGCCTCCACCTCTAGGGCTCAAGCAATCCTCCTACCTCAGCCTTCTGAGTAGCTGGGACTACAGGTGTGTGCTACCACACCTGGCTAATTTTTGTATTTTTTTGTAGAGACAGGGTTTTGCCATGTTGGCCAGGCTGATCTCAAACTCCTGAGCTCAAGTGATCCACCCACCTCAGCCTCCCAAAGTGCTGGGATTGCAAGCATGAGCCACCACACCCAACCTTTGTTACTTAATATGAACAAATACATATGTACGGTCATACAATACATATTTGCTTATATTCAAATTCTCCCTTTCTTTGATAGATGGCAGCATAGCACAGTTTCCCCTAGCGTGTTTTTGTTTTTTTGAGATGGAGTCTTGCTCTGTTGCCCAGGCTGGAGTGCAGTGGCGCAAACCTGTCTTACTGTAACCTCGGCCTCCCGGGTTCAAGCGATTCTCCAGCCTCAGCCTCCTGAGTTGCTGGGATTACAGGCATGCACCACCGAGCCTGGCTAATTTTTGTATTTTTAGTAGCGACCAGGTTTCATCATGTTGGCGAGGCTGGTCTAGAACTCCTGACCTCAGGTGATCCACCCACCCCGGCCTCCCAAAGTGCTGGGACTACAGGCATGAGCACTGCATCTGGCCCTCAGTATGCTTTTAACACTGAGTATGTGATGGGGATCACGTCAGGACAGTGTAGATTAGATATCTTCCACATTCTTTTTAAGAGCTGCAAAGTACTTCACTATGGGAATGTACTGAAGTTTATTCAACACAATAACTATTGCTGGACCACTATGTTGTGTTGGGTCTTTTGCTCTTACAAATAGTAGTGTAATGAATAGCCTTGCATACATGTCTTTTTAGATTTTTTGCTAGTATGCCCTTGGAATAGATTCCTAGAAGTGAGATTTCTGGATAAAGAGTAAATGCATGTGTATTTACTGATATATAAAAAAAAATTCTAGGAAGGAGATAGACCTCAAAGCCCATGAACTATGCCTGTCCTAATTCCTGTGCCCCTGTCTTTGTTAACAGAGTTATATTCCTTCTCTTTTAAACATCTATCCATGTAAGTGTGGGGAGGGGGTCTTCCCTATAGCATAGCCCAGAGTGTGGTGGAGATGAGGCTTAGTGCTGGGGCCTTTAGGAGTGCAGGGACCTACTGTCAGCAGCTGGCAGTGCCCAGGGGGCCAGGGGAAGGGATGCTAGGACTCAGTCTATATGTAGGACACACAACAGAGGGGTCTGGAGTAAAGGAGGAAGCCTCGTTAGGTGTCATGATTGTTGGCACAGGAGGGAGACCAATAGCTGCAGTTGAATAAGCCATTCATGTGGCAGTTTGGAGGCAGGGAGTGGGGAGGCCAGGGATATGGGCAGGGCGTACTGGTGGAGAGAGCCCTGCCATCGCTTGCTGTGTGGCCTTGGCCAGATCACTGTCATATCAGGCTTCTGTCTCCCAGTCCAGACCATGGAGGGGGCAATGTGGGGGCAGCAGTGATCTCTGATGGCTTTAGCTCTGATACTTCAGGACCTGGGGGCCCCAGGAAGCAGGTGTGAGCCCTGGACTTGGGCTTTTTCTAGGGGGTGATCAGAGTGCACTTGCTGGAGGCAGAGAAGCTGGCCCAGAAGGACAACTTCCTGGGGCTTCGAGGCAAGTCAGATCCCTATGCCAAGGTGAGCATCGGCCTGCAGCATTTCCGGAGTAGGACCATCTACAGGAACCTGGATCCCACCTGGAATGAGGTGTTTGAGGTAAGGGTCTCCTTGGTTGCTCCTGGCATCCCTTGATCCCTTTAGCCTTCACTCTGGATCAAGCCAGGCAGAAGCAAGGGAGGGCCTTTCCCCTGTGGCTCTCACATACTGAGGGGCAACCCTTGGCGGAGAGTGAGCCTTGAAGACAGGCAGGTCTATGGAATTCCCACTCCCATATCTACCAGGCTTCCAGAGTGGGCTACTCTGGCTCGACTACAGGGCCAGCCTGAAGACAAATTCCTACCTCTTTTCTCCTAACTGTGTTACAGATTTTCAAATCAAAGAGAAACAGCCTTAGAGACATTTCTGCTCCACTCCTCAGCCTCCCCTGTCGGAGCCAAATACCAGGAGCCTGAAATTCTTAAGTTCAACCACAATCCCTACTATTTGAAGGGTGGGACCCACAGCCTGTTAAGGCCCCCCAGATTACACACTCCAGGATAGCCACATCCTAGGTGACCCCTTTCAACTTCCCCTCCCAATATACCATCTGGATGCTCTGTTACATTTGGGGTGAGGCAGTGAAAGCAGGGGTGATAAAAGGCAGCTTGGGGCTTCCTGGTATTTCAGACTTATGGGGGCCAGGAGAATGTGATGGACACGTGCTCTGGACGCTACATGGCCCATACAGAACAAACAGTAGCCACTGTCCTCTGGACATCCGCTCTGCCATGGGCTTGCACATTTTCTCTAATCTTCTCTTCCCCCCCTGCAGGGGAAGGGCCTCACTTCCTTCTTATGGGTGGGGTTCTCGAGGCACTGAGGCGGTCAGGAATCTGCCAGCATTCCAAGCCATGATTTGGCTCCCCTTGGGTCCTACATAAGGTCGACTGTTGTCTGCAGGTCATGACACCTCTCTTTCCTTCCAGTTCATGGTGTATGAAGTCCCTGGGCAGGACCTGGAGGTAGACCTGTATGATGAGGATACTGACAGGGATGACTTCCTGGGCAGGTGAGGAGGAGGGCACACAGCCGGGGCTGGAGGCAGCCTTCTGTCCCTGGAGGTGCTGGGCTAGGCCTTGGGACAGATACCCTGCTTCTACCACTTAATGACTAGCAACCCTCTCTGGTCACCCTGACATGGTGACTGTGCCAGGCAACCTGCCTCACCATTCTACATTCCTACCAAAAACCTTCCCAGATGTCTCCCAAGTGCCTAGCCCTGACCTAGGCCCTAGGGGTACAGAGAGGACCCCAAGGTTTGTATTCCATGGCTCTGCTTTCTGCCTTCCTGATAATGTACCAAGTCCCCCTGTGGAGTAGTGGATAAGGCTGGCATGGATGGCCAGATGCCCAGTCCCAAGGAATGCTGGGCCATGTTCTAGAGGGTAGAACCCAGCCCCTTCAGGGGTATGGGATGATGAAAATGGCCAGGGTGGGGCTGGCTATCAAAATTTCACTTACATGTATTTTGGTCCAGCAGTCCTACTTCCAGGATCTCCTATAAAAGCCCTACTATCTGAAATGTTTATTGCAGAACTATCCATAGAAGAAAAACAACACCCCCATCCCCTCAAATGAATATCTAATCTCAGAGGACATTGGCTGAATGTTTGAATAAATTTTCCATTGCCAAACTAGAGAATATTCTTTAGCTCTGAAAAACAAGTAGAATCTCTGTATTAACCTGGAGGACACCCATTATGAAGTGGGGGAGAGCAGCTGAGCATAACATGTCATGAGTCATCATCTGGGAGAGGAACCCTGAATGAGTATTTTTGCATGTGTTCATGCAAGCAGAGAAAGGCTGGCTGTTACACCACTTATCTCAGATGAGGAAGCAGAAAAGCCAGGTTTACCCAAATTTTCAGATTCCTGTATTGTTTAGCTTTTTTCCATGATCATGTAATTTTGAAAAGTAGAAACAAAACAAACTGGGAGGGGCACAGTCTGACAGTTTAAGAAACAAGTAGGATCTATGTGTATTAGCCTGGATGTTAATACTCATAGATTCACCACCAGATGTTGCTTATTTTTTATTATCTTAATGAAAACACTTGCAATTTTTGTAATGTCGCAGGTTAGAAGTGTGGCTTGTGGGTCATGCTTTATTAATAACCGATTTCGGGTGTATTTTGAGCTTAAGCACATTTCTTACAGTTACATAGAATTACATTTTCCCCTCTGGCCATCAGGACCTTCTGGTTGGGCTTGGCTCAGGGTGAGATAGGGGCAAGCTGAGGTGTGGGTGTTACCTCCTCTCACACACACATGCTGTATTGGTCCATATTTTGTCGAGGTCAGGTAATTTATAAAGAAGAGAGGGTTGTCTGGCTCATGGTTCTGCAGGTTTACTCATGGCAGAAGGTGAAGGAGGAACAGGTATGTCACAGGTATGGCAGCAGGTATGGCAAGAGAGAGGAAGCAAGAGGAGTGGGGATGTCCCAGCTTCTTTTTAACAACCAGACCTTTCATGAGCTCATTACTGTGGGGAGGGCACCAAGCCATTCATGAGGGATCTGCCCCCATGACCCAAACACTTCTCACTAGGCACCCTCAACCTTTAACATTGGGGATCACATTTCAACTTGAAATTTGGAGGGGACAGACATCCAAACTACATTACATGCCAACAATACTTATCCCTTGCAGGGTACCTGGGGTAGTTTTGGAAATGAAGGTGCATTTGGGGTTAACATGACTGAGAGGTGGTGCCTCTGGCATTTAGAGGGTACAGGACCAGAAGGCCAAATTCCTGCAACGCATGGGTGGTTTTGCACAATGAAAAATCATCTCACTCAAAATGCCAGTTGCGCTGTCATTGAGAAATCCAGAAGTGATGTGTCCAATAGCCTCTGCTTGTCCCCTGTGGGGATGGGAGCACCCTGCCTTACCAGGTAGCACACCCAGTGGGAGCAGCCCTGACGGTAGGTAGTCTTTCCTTCACTTGAGCTGACGCTGGTCCCCCATTGGTTCCTTGGGGTAAGATCCTGTGTCTTAATAGCCTCACTCAGGTAATTGAAAACAAGAGTCCAGACTGGGCCTCCATGCCCTCTGCTGCTTTCTTCCTCTGCACTGACCCAATCAATCCCCTCTCCCTATATATTCCAGCCTGCAGATCTGCCTCGGCGACGTCATGACCAACAGAGTGGTGGATGAGGTACAGTTAGTGCTTGTAACCCCTGGGGGTTTCAAGGTAGCCCTTTCCTGTGGACAGCTCCAGTAGGTTGCCTCAGACCAGCTATTCTTACGCTGTGGTCCCCCTCTGTGCTAGGCTGCACACATGTCCATCCTCAGGGGCAAGAGCTGGGTGAGGCACAGATGGCTCCAGGGAACTCCCCAGGGTATTCTCCAGGGCCTTCTGGTTGGAAGAAGTTTCCCTGGAAAATGCCCACAGACTAAGGACCCCAGCAGGAGACAGTCACATTACGGAGGAGGGCAGGCTGGGCCTGCGTTTTTCTTAATCCCACAGTGTAGCACTTCTGTCTTTTTATAAGTACATCTCCCAGTCCCTCTGAGCCCAAAGCATACCCTGTCTGGGCTGGTCCACCTTTTCCCTGGATTCTCTACTAGGGTCCCACCAGGTCTGAGGACGGAGCTGCCCAAAGAGCATCAGTAGCATCTCCCTGCCCTTTCCCTAAGCTTTCTGCCCCCATCCCACAGTGGTTCATCCTGAATGACACAACCAGCGGGCGGCTGCACCTGCGGCTGGAGTGGCTTTCACTGCTCACTGACCAGGAAGCTCTGACCGAGGTGAGTGCAGGGTGTCAAGGGCTCCCTAGCAGAAAGGTGGAGGAAGGGAGGGAGATAATGCCCCCTGTTCTTGATCACCTCCTGGAGAACTGTGACTCAGCCTGTCTCCACACAGGGCAGCTCCTGATGGCTCTCAGCAAATGTCCTCTGAGCATCATCATCTTTAGATGGTGAGGTCCTTAGAACTCTGTGTCAGCGTCTGTCCTCCCAGTTCATAGGGAAATCCACTCGGCATCTAACTTGAATCTGCCATGCACCAGTTATATTCTTAACCTCAACAAAAAGCTAGGTCGTGAGAGGTCTTCCGGCAGCTAGTCTGGAGTGTGAAGACTAGTTGGCTGTCTTCTGCCGTGAGTAGGCTTTCTCTCCTGCTACTGGGAGTACTCAGTGAGGGTCTGCGTCTGTTTGCAGGACCATGGTGGCCTTTCCACTGCCATTCTCGTCGTCTTCTTGGAGAGTGCCTGCAACTTGCCGGTGAGTGGTGACATGTCCAGAGTGTCACACACATGCAACAAAAGTGCCCATCACTTTCAAACGGTCCTGTGTTGCTTTAACCCTGTTATTCCTGTGCTGCAGAGAAACCCTTTTGACTACCTGAACGGCGAATATCGAGCCAAAAAACTCTCCAGGTTTGCCAGAGTGAGTGAGTATACGGCTGAAAACTCCAGGGAGGGCAAAACACAGCTTCTCTCCCCAGAGTAACTGCAACCCTGTGTCTTCTGGGCCACCATCTGCACAGACAGCCTGGGGATAAAAGAGGAGCTGACTGTGGAGTCTACTGTGTGCCAGGCACTAGGCTTGGTAACACCCCCCACATTTGTTTCCCTGAGTCTCACGATGACTGTGTCATCCATGTTTATTACCATTTTATGGGTCACACAGCTAAGAGCAGGAGCCAAAACTTGATTCCACTCTGTTTCCATAGCCCCAGGGAACAAGAGCCTGTGTCCAGTCAGGCCCAGCTCTGGCTTCTGGTGTTTTAACTTGGAACTGCGTTCTGGGGTCAGTCCTGTCCTGGGGCTCGCACAGTAATGACAGCCCAGGGGGCCTGGGGCACCAGAGTAGCTTTCTTTCAAAAAGAAGTAATTGGTTGGCCTCAGTTCCCCCAGATGCTCCTGGTGGGTGGGGGTAGGACTGTCTCAAGCTGATACTATGCCACCTTCACTGTTACGGATTTGATTCCTCACAGAACAAGGTCAGCAGAGACCCTTCTTCCTATGTCAAGCTATCAGTAGGCAAGAAGACACACATGAGTAAGGTAAGACAGCTTGATATGTAGCCCCAGGGTAAGGAAACAGGGACCCAGCCCTTCTCAGGAAGAGAGGCAAAAGGGAAGGGAATCAACTTACAGTGAATGCCTAGTAGGCACTTGATTTTATTTAGTCTTCAGAATAACCTCACAAAATAATTTTATAATTCAAGAATCTGAGGATCAGAGTTAAATGACTTGACCAAGGGCACAAAGCAGAACTTGGGTTCGAGCTTGGGCATGGTTCTGAAGCTGTGTCCTTTCTACCAATCATGAATTTTCTCGGTTCAGCAGCAGAAATCCTGTTGCCTCTCCTCTCCTGAAGTGAGCTCTAAAGCCAGTATGATTTTCAGCTGCCCTGTAAAACTTCCCAGCAAACTTACTCTCCCTGCCCTTGAGTGTGGTTGTCCTGTCCTAGTGCCTCCCACTAGCCGTAGCATGTGTGGGTCTGATCCCAGGGCATATAGGTAAGGTTCCCAATGTACTTGGCGGCCAGAGTGAGAGCAGAGGATGCTGGTATCCAGCTCTGCCCAACCCAGCCCTTCAATGATCTCTCCCTCTTCTGTTCCCAGACCTGTCCCCACAGCAAGGACCCTGTGTGGAGCCAGGTGTTCTCCTTCTTTGTGCACAATGTGGCCACTGAGCAGCTCCATCTGAAGGTTTGCTGGAAGATGGGCACTTGAAACCGAGTTAAGAGGTTTCTAAGCCAGGTGGGGTGGGGAGCTTGAAGTGCACCTTGAGCAGGTTCTCCTGACAGTGTTTAAAGTCAGCCCCTTGTATGTGAGAGGGGTCACTGAGGCCCCACAAGGGCCTCTCCCTGAGGCTGGTGCCTGAGGTCACAGTATAGAGGGATGTGGAAGGATAAACCCTCAAGCCCCTTGACTTTCCCTGCAAAAGGGTCTTTATATTTGCTACACAGGACATTAATGGTGTATACACACACACACACACACACACACACACACTCTCCCCCTCTCTCTCTCTCTCTCTCTCTCTCCATTTATTCTTTACAAAAGATCTGTAGAATGAGCAAAGAGAGGCAAAAACAATGTCTTGTCCAAGATCTCAATACCAACAAGTGATGGAACTGGGATATTTTGGGGCCCTGAGCCTTGCCTGGGGAGCAGCACAGCTCATCAGTCCCCAAAGCCCACTGGCTCTGGGCATTTAACGGACTAGCCTGTCTTGCCTGACAGAAGGCAAGGATCAGGAGTGGCCTGATCCCATTCTAGTTTTCAGAATAGGAACAGATGCCCGTAGAAGCACAGTACAGACTGAAGTAGACCCAAACTTGGTTGGGGCCTAGATATTAGTAGTGGTGTGGTGGGGCTTGGTGATCCTCTTGTTCTGTGACTGGCCCACTGCCTAGGTGCTTGATGATGACCAGGAGTATGCTCTGGGAATGCTGGAGGTCCCCCTGTGCCAGATCCTCCCCTATGCTGACCTAACTCTTGAGCAGCGCTTTCAGCTGGACCACTCAGGCCTGGATAGCCTCATCTCCATGAGGCTGGTACTTCGGGTAAGTCTCTCCTGCCCCCTGGGGGAGGGAGGAATAGAGCTCTGGCAATGAAGCAGGGTGAACTGCCCCAGCACTAAGCACCTGCTGTGTAACTGGAAGAAGCCAGGAGATGGATTCATGTTTTTCATCAATTTTGGAATACCGAATGGGAGCAAGTCAATGTTTGAAGAGATACTGGCTCTTCAAATACTGCCTCTGCTCCATTTCTTTTTAAATTCCTTTTTCTAGAATTTCTATAATGTACCTTCTCATTTATCATCCTTGCCTCTTGACCTCACCTTTATATTTCCCATCTCTGTAGTCATGGTGGTACATTCTAATTCCCTCAGAGCTGTCTTCCAGACCACTAATTCTTTCTTTGGCTGTGCCTAGTTTGTGGTTTAACCTGTTCATGGTTTTTTTTTAACGGTGATTTTTCATTTCTCTCTTTTCCAAATCTACTTGGTATTTTCTCATAGAATTTTATTATCTTCTCATGTTTATGTTCCATCTTTGGTCATTTGAAAATATGTTACAGTAGGTCGGGTGTGGTGGCTCATGCCTGTAATCTCAGCACTTTGGGAGGCCAAGGCAGGTGGATCATCTGAGGTCAGGAGTTTGAGACCAGCCTGGCCAACATGGTGAAACCCCATCTCTACTAAAAATACAAAAATTAGTTGGGTGGTAGTGGTGCCCACCTGTAATCCCAGCTACTGAGGAGGCTGAGATAGGAGAATTGCTTTGGGAGACTGAGGTTGTGGTGTGCTGAGATCGCACCACTGCACTCCCAGTCTGGGCAACAGAATGAGACCCTGTCTCAAAAAGAAAAAAAGTATGTTACAATATATTAATATGTATGTTCTATTATTTGAAGATCTTAGGAGTTAAATTTTGATGTTTGTTTTGTCTGTTGATGCCTTTTTTTTTTTTGAGACAGAGTCTTGCTCTGTCACCCAGGCTGGAATGCAGTGGCGCAATCTCAGCTCACTGCAGCCTCTGCCTCCCAGCTTCAAGCAATTCTTCTGCCTCAGTCTCCCAAGTAGCTGGGACTACAGGTGTGTGCCACCACGCCTGGCTAATTTGTGTATTCTTAATAGAGATGGGGTTTCACCATATTAGCCAGGCTGGTCTCAAACTCCTGACCTTGTGATCCGCCTCCCAAAGTGCTGGGATTACAGGTGGGAGCCACCGTGCCCGACCTGTTGATGCTTTTTGATGGTGACTCATTCTGTTTTATAACTTGGATTGCAAACATGTGTTCAGTGTTCCTTTATGACCTGGATTGAGGTTGTTCTCTTCCAAGGAGTTTCTGCTTTTGCTGCAGCCCAGTACCTCAGGTGCATTACAAACCTGAGTCCATTTTTATGTTAATTAATTTTTTAACTTTGGGTTTCAAGATTCCATAGGTAGCTCATATTTATACTCAAAATTCATATGAGGACAGGCCTATGAGGTGTCATGTTAGTAGGGAAGGCTTTGTACCCCCCAACCAGAGCACAGGCTGTGACAAACACGTGTTCTTGTCATCAGTCTTGCCAGTAGGCAGAGTAATTTTTATTCTAAACTACTTTTTTACTAAAGAGATTCCACCTTCATGGGTCTTCCCCTCAACTCCTAGCCTCACAGCCTCTTCTTCTAACTCCCTGAATTCCAAGGTTGATAGACAACCCTAGGAAAGCTTAACTTTTATTTTTCAGTTTTCTTTTAACAGAATTATCCTTATTTTCTTGAGAATTTGGCATTTAACAAGTTTTTCAGACTATTATTTCGAATACCATACATATTACTAGAAATGGAAGTCCCTAGGAAGGGTCTTGATAATTCACAACTAAAGGGAAAGGGGAAGGAGAAACAGTGGCTGAGGTCATAGAAGTGGTGGCCCAGCTCACAGACCACCCTCTTATCTGGCTTGCAGTTCCTTCGAGTGGAGGAACGAGAGCTGGGGAGCCCATACACAGGACCTGAAGCCCTAAAGAAAGGCCCTCTGCTCATCAAGAAGGTGGCTACCAACCAGGGTCCCAAAGCCCCACCTCAGGAAGAAGGCCCTACAGATTTTCCATGTCCCCCAGACTCTGCTTCTGAAACTAAGGACACAACCAAGAGTACCACAACCACCACCAGTGCTACCACTGCTGCCACCGTTGCCACTGAGCCCACACCCCAAGAGATAGGCCCAGAGCCCAAAGGCAAGGACAGTGCCAAAAGGTTCTGTGAGCCCATGGGGCAGAAGAAGAGTTCAACCACCATCTTCCTGACTGTCCCAGGACCCCACTCTCCAGGACCCATCAAGTCACCCAGACCCATGAAATGCCCTTCTTCCCCGTTCGCATGGCCGCCCAAGAGGCTGGCTCCCAGCATGTCCTCGCTCAACTCCCTGGCCTCTTCCTGCTTTGACCTGGCAGATATCAGCCTCAACATTGAGTATGCACCTCTCTGCTTAATCTTTTCTAAAATTGCCTGTATGAAAAATACCTCACTGGATGGAAAAGTAGATATGAACTTAACATTTCTGTACAAGTTCTATTTTTCCACAAAATTTCTTCGTAAGAGGCACCATGTAAGTTCTGTAGAACTTACATGGTAGAAAGAACACAGGACAAGGGAGAGAGACCCAGACAGGCTGGTTATGGCTCTAGTTACATACTGACTGTAAAATAGATGCTGGACTAGTTGGTAAGGTCCCTTCCAGCAGAACCATTTCCTGATTCTAAAGAGTTATACTGGGATGATACGGAAAGTTTAATATGCAGTATTAGGTAATAAATGGCTGTCATTTATGAAGGGTTTACTATGGGCTTAGCATGTTATCTGATTTAATTCAACTTTCACAATAACCCTATCATATGGAACTTATCATAAAAGTTGAATACATTCAAGGTCCCAAAAGGAATCATGATACAAAGGCAGATTCCACTTCAGGGTTCCCGTTCTTCCAACTGTGAAGTAGGATAATTATACATGAATGCTGGATGGAACTAATTCCAACAGAAAGTAAACTCACTGCAGATTATCCCACATGGCTCTATGCTCCTCAAGCAGGAATGCTTCTTTGTCTTTGGGGGTGGGGGAAGAGGGCCAAGGCTTGTTACAGCAAGAGGAGTGATGTGCTTTTTCTTTATAGTGGTGGGGACCTCAGGCGGCGGCAGCTGGGCGAGATTCAGCTCACAGTGCGCTATGTGTGTCTGCGGCGCTGCCTCCGCGTGCTCATCAACGGCTGCAGGTAAAGAGATTCTAGGGCCAAGGAGGTTCTTTGGGAGCATCAGGTGACCATAAATCAGAGTAGGGACACTCAGAGCAATGAACAGGGCACATAGTCCCAAGATAAAGAACACTTTGGGGAAAAAAGGGAGAGAGATTTGAAACCCTGAACATTGTAACAAAGTTCTTAAAGGGGCACTTTGGCTGTCATTCTTCAGTGGTGCTGATGGGCTCAAGAGCTAAGGGCTTTGCTCAGATGTAACCACTGTAAGACTGTCTGGAGTGGCTGGTAGCCAGTACATTTTCCAAGTGAGAATCTCAAATTTCCATCCGGTACTCGCTCTACCCCAAGCTTTATAAAGATGCATGTCTTCAAAACCATGCATCTGATATTTTGTCCTCTAAATTCTACAGACTTTTGATCAGGACCACTGAGCATTTTTGTCCTCAAGGGTATCTAATGCTGAATGGCTAATATAACCTTCTCCCAAATGAGTATTTTCAGCGTGTGAAAACCAGGGGCCTTTTTTTCCCTAATGTCTTTGACACCAAATCAGAAACTTGACACCATGTACCAGCAGTGGAGCTGATCCCTACGTCCGTGTCTACTTGTTGCCAGAAAGGAACTGGACATGTCGTAGGAAGACTTCAGTGAAGCGGAAGACCTTGGAACCGCTGTTTGATGAGACGTAAGTGGGCTGGTGGCCTGCCTAGAGTGCCTGATCTATTTGAGTATTTGTCAAGTACCTGTTATGTTGCCTGGCAGCCTGCCAGATGCTGGAAGGGGCTATGGCTGAACAAGACAACACAGTCTATGACTTCATGAACCTTCTGTACTTTAGTGGGAAAAAAGGAGTACCAGGGAAGTTTATCAAAATGGCTTCCTACATTTACTGCCCATAGAGCCTCAAGTGTTCCTGAATATGGAATGTTCTCTACTCTCTGTTTAAATTAAGTCTCTCTGGTAGTAAAACGATTAGAATCTGTTCAAATATTTTTTTGATCTGTTTTAATTCCAGCAGTTAAAAATAAACATTCCTTGAACCTAAGGACCTAAAGTTTCCTCTAAAGCTTGAAGCTCTTTGGCTTCTCTTCCCTCCTGCAACAAAACATAGGTGGCAGATAGAGCAGATACCCTCCCCTTCTCCACAAAGGCTTGTCCACTGTGTCCTTGGAGACAAGGGTGACTCTAATGACATTAATTGCTTTTGATGGGCCATTGGTGGCAAGTCTTATCCCAAATATTTTTATTCTTAGAAGTCTGAATCTCATTAGCACATCCTTCTGCTTCAGGGTTCTAAAAAGACATTTCTAGCCAGCTTAGTAAAATACTACATCTCATAATTATCCTGATCAATAACTTTTTTAAAAAGGGTTACACTGAGTCCTCTTTGGGCCATGTCTAAGAACTAATATGTTCCTTCGAGAGCTATGCTTTGAGTTCATCAGTGTTAAGGAAAGGGTATGGGGAAGAGAGACTACTCATTCAACATTTACTGAATGCTTTATGCTAGGCACTGTCCTATACTCTAGAGCCATACAAGTAAGAGGTTTTGCCCTCAAAGGGAGTGCTAACATAATTATAAAAAGATGTAAAAACTGCGGTATGGTAACTACTATGTGGCTAAGGGATTTTAAAAAATCATGTGGGAACATAGGAGGGAAAAGGCTTAACATTTGACTTTTGTGACAAACCTAAATGTTAGTAATTCTCAAACATATGACAGCAAGATAAGCCTGGATTGTCTGGAAGGCAGAGTTGGCAACCTCCACCCTAAAAATAAACCTAAAAGAAAGAGGTTTCCTCTGCTTTACTCCACAGGAGGTGGCCACTATTTTCCATGCAACTAGAGCAAACCTAACTGTTCAGTGTTCTAGCCCTTAGCCGGTGAGAAAACACTGAGAAGGGGGTTGAGGCAGTCCTATGAGCAGGTACCATTCGGGGTGAGGAGAGTCAGCTAAAAGAGTGGTAGCCAGGGAAGAATTGGAGAAAGAAAGATGCCAGCTAAGCCACAATAGTCTGAGGCATTCTAGGCAAACAGCCTCTCAGTATTTCTGGGTTTTGTGAACAACACAGGACAGTGATTATCTGTAGTAATGTTACACTGTGAGTACTTATGAGCCAGTCCTGCTCTAGGTGCTCCTAACAGCCTGTTATCATCTGTTTTAGTAGGGAAATGGATGAAGCACTTTAGATTTTCAAGAAAACTGAATGAAATATGAAATTCTAACTTCCTGACTTTTTGCTTCCTAAAGATTTGAATTTTTTGTTCCCATGGAAGAAGTAAAGAAGAGGTCGCTCGATGTTGCAGTGAAAAATAGTAGGCCACTAGGCTCACACAGAAGAAAGGAGTTAGGAAAAGTAAGTACAAGAGATATTTGATACACCAAGGAGGCTATGATCAATTCACTTTATCCCAATTCCTTTCCTTAATGCAGTGTTTTGGAGGGGAACTAATTATTTGTGTTTATTTAGGTACTGATTGACTTATCAAAAGAAGATCTGATTAGGGGCTTTTCACAATGGTAAGTGTGCCCTCTCATTTTATCACTGTTAGCCTGCTATTCAAGACAGTTTTCCTTTTCAGTACTATTTTAGCTCCTTTGGTTATCAAGAAGGGAGAGACATGAATACCTTTATTTAAGGCTTTACTGCCTGCAGATTTCACTAACACCCTAAAAGACACCTGTAAACTCTAGCCTTAACCCTGAACCCTGGCTGGCCAACTTACAGAGTGTCAGGTTCTGCTGGTCTCACAGAGGCCCAGGCAAGCAGGACTGGCAGTTTGTCCTGTTACCACAACACACTGTCATTACTAACGTTAAGTCCAAACCTAACTGTCTTACAGGTATGAGCTGACTCCAAATGGACAGCCCAGAAGCTGACGATGAGAATCCTTATCATTCACCTTTATGTTAAAATGTGTATATATGTATATATTTTTTCTTTTGGATCATGTACATCAAATGTATATTTTGTCATTTAAATCAGAATAACCACTTGAAATTATATATATACATTCTTATGTGGAATTTAACTGCATGACTGAATAGCATAAGGAAGAGGTTATTTAAAGGCAAGAACTACTTTTTTTGTTGGATTTTTTTTGTTCAAGTCCAGAAAGAAATGATATATTTGTGCCTACTAAATTATCCAAACCTCAGTGGTGATTTTTCACTTTTAGTAGGTAATTATATACCGTCTGATTTAGGACTTGCCTGAATGTATGTATGTGTGTACCAGAAAGTGTCCTGCCCCTGGCATATGGGCTGGGGCAGGTCTGTTTCTAGAGCCACTACCAGCATTCCTCGGCAGTGACTGGCTAAAGGGAAACTCAGAACTGCCAAGAGCTAACACTGCCAAAGCCCTTCTGGCTGCCACCTGTGGTACTTGTCTGCCTGGAGATTTGTTCTTTTATTTGACCTGGAGCTAAAAATGTATTTCCCTAGTGACAAAAATGTTATATATTTAAATACCTTGAGTTAAATACTCTTGTGTGGTCTAAGGGCCAAAACTCCAGCATATAGCATTATTTCCATAGGAAAATGCAAACCAAATTCCAAACCCAGGTCTCCGTCTGACTCTCTGCAGCAGTCTCCAGTGCTTTGCTATGAATGTCACCGTCAGAGAAAAGAGGGGTTTCTATATCTCTTGCAGATAACTTTAGGCTATTCTACTTTTCTAAAGAGATGTTTGGTTCACCTAAACAACATGTTAAAAGCAAAATACATGAATTATACTTAAACAAGTGCCTTTTTTACATTTCAGACTTTACAAGACCAAATATACTTCCCATACCCTCTAACAATCCTGGACCTCCTCTTCTCCCTTACCGACTCAGACAACACTACCTGCCATCAGTTTTCTGTCTCTGCCACTGCCTTCACTGCCGCTTTTCTGAACCAGGACAACATTCTAAAACAAAGATTTTGTTATGTTACTCTTATTCCCGTTTTCTGTTACCTTATTCACATGCAGATGTTCTATTCCAGAATAGTCCAAGTACTATGCTCTGCCTATTCAAGTCCTGTCTCAAACCTATCTCCTCTATTAAGTCAATCCATACTGAAATGACCTCTTCCCACCGCCTGTAGCATTTACTGTTGATACTGAATATTTTCCATTTTAATAGTTCACAGCCTTTATAAAACACTAAGTTTTAAAAAAAAATGTTGATTAGGGCTGGGCCAGGTGGCTCATGCCTGTAACCCCAGCACTTACTTTGGGAGGCCGAGGCAGTCGGATCATGAGGTCAGGAGTTTAAGGCAAGCCTGGCCAGTATGGTAAAAATACAAAAACTAGCCAGGTGTGGTGGTGCATGCCTGTAGTCCCAGCTACTTGGGAGGCTGAGGCAGAAGAATCATTTGAACCCAGGAGGTGGAGGTTGCAGTGAGCTGAGATCATGCCACTGCACTCCAGCTTGGGTGACTCCATCTCAAAAAAAAAAAAAAGTTATTAGGCACCTGCTAAGGTTACATGCAAAGCAACTACTTATATTGTATTTGGTATTTAATGTTTGTTTACTCTCCAATTGAATTATAAGCCACTTGAATTCTTTTTTACCCTCATCATCCAAGACTGTGTTAAGTACATAGATGATCCATGGTGACATTTGTTTCTGCTGAGGTTTCTATTTTAAATGGAAAATTCTCATAATAAAATGGAACACTGATGCCTACCCTGTCTACCTCATGATGGCATTCTAATTGCTCCCTAAATAGACAAGTGCCTTGAAAATAGAGAAGCACCAGAGAAATAAGGAAATGTATCACAGACACATCTGAAACATTAGCAGCCATAAAACAACAGCTAGTCAAAATAGCAGACAAGTGAAAACCTACCCCTCCTCTTCCAAACTTAAACCATAAACATTTATTTTAAACATGGTCAATTAAACCATTCTTACCTGTCAGGAAACACAGGTAAATTCCTGGTGATAGTCCAAAGGGGAGTTAAAATGTAGAAGGGAACCAGAATTTTAATACACACCAGACAGGAGCCAAGGTTATACAGACAGGCCCTGTGTGAGGGGCGGGGAGCCTGAAAAGTTGTTAATACCTTGGCTGCCACTGAGGACAAGAATTGGTTTTCAGCAGTGGGTGGAAACAGTCAGCTAATATGCAGGGGCATAGGGTCTGAAGTTAACATCAACTTGGTGCAGAAACCCCCAAACCTAGGAAGGAATATGAATATTGATTTAGAACCTGGAACCTGTGAAGCCTCGATGGAGGCAACCATAAAACTGGCCCCACAGCGTTGCCACTCACATCCATGACAACTGCAGCAGATAGCTGTCACTAAAGGGAACTCCACGGGCAAAAATTATGAAACAAAACAAAAACAGACTTTAAAAAAATATTAAGCATGCAGGAATATCAAACTGAAAAACAGCCATAGATATATTTCAGCAAAAAGGAAAATGTACCCGTTAGGAAGAAATGGCATGTCAGCAGCAGTGGAGAGCAAATAAATCCATAAAATACTTTGGCAAACCTCAGCAAGTTTTGATGATTGTTCACAAGATATAAACAGATAACCAAAGATTTTTGCAAGGGTTCGGAAACACAGTGGAACTAAAATGCTAGTACTAAGAAGTGGCAGCTAGGCTGATTCAGAAGAAAGTATTCAAGACCATACGTTATTTAGGAAGCTAAAGATTTTTATCTTAAAAATACAACTGTGAGTCAGTAACAAATTCATTACCTCTCAGCTTCAAATTGACGTCTGTCTCCTTTCCCCCTTTCTCGGTGGGCTTGATGTTTGGCTTCGCCAATAGGGGGCGATGGAAGGACACTGCAAGGCTACAGCAGGAAGAAGAGGCTTTTCTTCTGCTGTTTTCCATAGTTTTCCATTGGCGTATAGAGCTGTTCTCAATTACCTAAGCGCACCCCACAGTTTACCCTTGGCTCATGCCCAAAGAACCATGGCCTTTACGTTTTATCAGCAGACAGCACCTTTTGGCAAGTTTCTTAGCCACAAATGGGTTGCATGTTCCTATGGCAGCCAGAGGAGGTCTAAATCTCAGCCTGGTAGGGAGGCACTTAGCTAGTTTCTAACTTCCTTTCTTGTTCTCTCTCCCTTACCCCTGGGGGAAAGCATCTGCATCCCAAAGTTGATATTCTGTATCCCCTAGGGTCCACTTCTACCCCTTTTAGTAGTAAACACAAGAATTGCTAACTAGTAAAAGGTGACTAAGTTTTAAAAGGTGACTAAGTTTTTCATGTTTGGTTACCTGTGCAATATGGTTTCTGTCTCCTTAGTGTGTGTTCAAAATTGCAAAATAACTATGAAAATAAAGTAACAGTAGAAAGCCAATAAAGTTGATATGTAAAACTTCCAAATTAGCAGTGGAGAAGAAAAAGTTATAAATAAAAATCAACCCTGCAAAAACGGGAATACAAAGACATAATTAGACAATACAAAAGATGGTCAAAAGACTTCTAAATATATTTGTAATTACAATAAATACTTAAAATCTAGAACGTCAAATGGAATAAAAAAAAGCAGTTACATGCTGTTTTTAAGAGGTTCATGTCAAACACAGAAATGCTGAAAGTAAAGATGAAAAGATTCATCCAAGAATCATTTAGATTTGTTTACATTAATGGCAGCAAGCATCATATTAAGAAACAGCTGCTTCCTGTTACCACTTCTATTCAACACTATACTGCAGCCTGAGTAATAGGGCAAAAATAGGTATATCTAACCAAAACCTTTATGTGCAGATGATATGATCATGAGCATGAAATCCAAGATAATCTGCATTGCTAGAAGTAACCAGAAAGTCTTCAGCAAGGTTGCTTGAATCAGTGTTAAAAAAAACTGTAGTTCTGTTCCCTAACAGAAAATAAAATTATAAGTGCACAAAAATACAAATTATATGAATACATTCAACAATCTCTATAGGAAAACTGTAAAACTTTTTAAAGAAATGTTAAAGTAAATCTAAACAAATGGAGAGCTATGCCATGTCTGAGGTTGGAAAACCCAACAAATGCTATTTCTCTTCAAATTAATCTATATTTTTAATGAAAGCCCAATAAATGAACAGGTTTTATGTATGTGTAACTTGATAGGTAGATTCAATGTACATGGAACTACAAAGAGTAGAAAGCCTTCAACTGAACACCAAGGTTCATTTTCAAGCTGTAATAACTAAGACAGGATGGTACTAGTGCAGGGAGACAACTGGGCCAAAAGAACAGAGAAGAGCCCAGAAACAGACCCATTCACATATACTCAATTTTTGACAAAGGCAGCACTGTGAACAAAGGGAATAGACTTTTCAATAAATGGTGCTGGGACATCGGATATTCATGTTAGAAAATATGAAATGGCCCTTTTATCACATTCAAAAATCAATAAACTCCAGGTGTATTAGACTAAGTGTGTGAAGCAAAACCACAGCTATAAGATAATACAGGTGAATAATTTCACAACCTGTGACTGAAGCAAGATTTTGTAAGACGCAAAGAGCACTAACTAAAAGACCCATATATCTCTCCATGAAAATTAGGTACTTCTGTTCATAAAAATAAACTATAGCCCAGTGTGGTGGCACACATTTGTAGTCCCAACTACTTGGAAGGCTAAGGTGGGAGGGATCACTTGAGCCCAGGTGTTCAAGGCCAGCCTGGGCAACATCATGAGATCCCATCTCTTAAAACACTATGGGAAAATGGAAAGATATTTCACAGAATGGAAGACATTTGTAACACACATAACTGTCAAAGGGCTCACGTCCAGAATATATAAGTAACTTTTACTAATTACTAGGTCAATCCGATAGAAAAATGGGCAAAAGACAGAAGTACTTCAAAAATGACATGCAAATGTCCAATAAACAAAAGTTGCTTAACTTCATTAGTAATCAGCGAATAAACATTAAAAGCACGTAATAGCTCCATACATTGGCAAAAAGGATGTGAAAAAGTGGGAGGTTTCATACATTGCTGTGGGAGGAGTATAAATGGGTAAAACCATTTTGGAAAATAGTTTTTCATTTTCTCCTAAAATTGAAGATACAAATTCCCTACCAAAGTCACCACTCCATACACCTCCAGAAGCTTCACTCACATTGTTATCTATAGAAATGCTACTGCCTCAAGTTGTACAGTAGTACATGGCCTATATGGCCATACACATTTCCCCTATGTTTCCCCTATGACCCAGTTGTATATATCTCAGTTCTGGATATACACTCTAGAAAACTTGCATACAAGCACATGACGATGCACGTTGATAGCAGCTCTATTCACAGTAGCCAAGAACTGAAAATGACCCAAATGTCAACTTCTTGAACAGACAAATGAATTGTGAAATATTCATAGATGGAATACTATACAGCAATGAAAACAAATGACCTAGACCTAACAAAAACAACATGGATGCACAGTACAAACATTACTGAACAAATTAGAAATATTTTTAATATACACAATATTCCAGTTTTATAAAAACAGTCAAAACTATATTGGTTTAGGCATACACACACAAAAGTGGCAGAGCTATTTGGAAAAAAAAAAAAGAAATGATTAAGATAAAAGTTGGGATAATAATAGGAGGGAGGGGAGAAGGTGGGGAAGGATTACCAGGGGCACAGAAAACTTTTGGAATGATGAGTATGTCTGTTATTTAGATTGTGGTGATGATTTCACAGGTGTATATGTATACCAGAACTTACCAAATTGTATGTATACTTTGAATATGTACAGTTTATTATGTCAAGGATACATCAATAAAATTGTTTTAAAATCAACATATTTTACATTTTAAATGCTTAAATATTAATAACTACTTGTATTTTTAATAATAAAAATTGGATAAAAGTGGATCTGATAGGGAAAGCCTAAAGCTATTTCTGTTAGTGGCACTATCCTTCTCAGTGGCCCTTGAGGCACCTTCAATAAAGCCTGAACCCTCTGAAGAAGAGTTTGAAAACTTCTATTTTAAACTAAGTCTTAACCACAGGTCTTAAGCCAGCTGACAAAATTTAATTTTTAAATTATATTTCTTTAGCTCTAATAATATTTAGTTTACATATCTGCGTGCTCCAGTATTGGCTGCATATGTATTTGCAAGTATATCCTGTTGCTGGATTGACCCCTTTATCATTGTATAATGACCTTTTCGTCTCTTCTTACAGTGTTGTTGTGAAATCTATTTTGTCTAATATAATTACAGCTACTCCTGCTCTTTATTGGTTTCCAATGACATGGAATATCTTTTTCTATCCCTTTCTTTTCAGTCTATGTGTACCTTTATAGGTTAAATGTTTCTTGTAAGCAATAGATCATTGGGTCTTGTTTCTTCATCCATTCAGCCACTCTGTGTTTTGATTGTAGAGTTTAGTGTATTTACCTTCAACTTTATTATTGATAAGTAGAGACTTATTCCTGCCATTTTCTTTTCTGATTGTTTTGTAGTCTTCTTTTTCTTCTTTCCTTCCTTCTTGTCTCCCTTTTAGTAAAGGTGGTTTTCTCTGGTGGTATGATTTAATTTCTTGTTTTTTATGTTTTGTGTATTTTTAGATTTGAGGTTACTGCAAGGCTTACAACAAGTTATAATCCATTATTTTAAACTGATGACAACACTGATTGCATAAACAAGCAAGCAAAAATAAAAACTCTACACTGAACTCCATCCCCCTCCTTTTAAAGTTTTTTCTGTTTCTCTTCATATTTTATTATACTGTGTATGTATTGAGAAGTTAATACTTTTTTTTTCTTTCATGACAGAGTCCCACTCTGTTGCCCAGGCTAGAGTACAGTGGTATGATCTTGGCTCACTGCAACCTCTGCCTCCCAAGTTCCAGCAATTCTCCTGCCTCCCATGTAGTTGGGATTAGAGGCATGGGCCACCAAACCTGGCTAATTTGTCGTCGTATTTTTAGTAGAGATGGGGTTTCTCCATGTTAGCCAGGCTGATCTTGAACTTCTGACCTCAAATGATCCACCCACCTCAGCCTCCCAAAGGGCTGGGATACCAGGCAAGAAATTATTATTTTTTATTGATTTATTTGAGATGAAATCTCTCTCTGTTGCCCAGGTTGGAGTGCAGTGGTGTGATCTCAGCTCACTGGAACCTCTGCCTCCCGGGTTCAAGCAATCCTCGTGCCTCAGCCCCCCAAGCATCTGGGACTACAGGTACATGCCACCAATCCAGCTAATTTTTTTATTTTTAGTAGAGATAGCGTTTTGCCATGTTGATCAGACTAGTCTTGAACTCCTGGCCTCAGGTGATCTGCCTGCCTTGGCCTCCAAGGGTGCTGGGATTACAGGCATGAGCCACCATGTCCAGCCTTATTTTAGTATGTCTTGAAGAGTTGTTATTTTTAATTGGTTCATCAAGAGCTCCATTTATAATCTTTCTTTTCTCTTGCCACTTTTAGGATCCTTTCTTTATCCTTAACCTTTGGGAGTTTATTAGATGCCTTGAAGTCATCTCCTTTGGGTTAAATCTGCTTGGTGTTATATAACCTTGTATTAAATACTTGAGATTGTTCTCTAAGTTTGAGAAGTTCTCTGATATTACACCTTTCAATAAAACCCCTTTCTACCCCTCTTTCTCTACCTCCTCTGTAAGACCAGTAACTTGTAGATTTGCTCTTTTGAGGCTATTTTCTAGATCTTGCAGGCATACTTCTTTTTTATTCTTTTTTCTCCCCTGTGTATTTTCAAATAGCCTGTCTTCAAGCTCACTAATTCTTTCTTCTGCTTGATCAATTCTGCTATAAAGAAATGTTGCTGCATTTCTCATTATGTCAATTGCTTTTTTCAAATCCAGAGTTTCTGCTTATAACTATTTCAGTTTCTTTGTTAAATTTATCTGATAGAATTCTAAATTCCTTCGCTGTGTTGTCTTGAATTTGAGTTTCCTCAAAACAGCTATTTTGAATTCTCTGTCTGGAATGTGATGCATTTCTGTTTCTCCAGGCTTGGTCCCTGATCCCTTATTCAGTTCATTTGGTAAGGTCATGTTGTCTTGGATGCTCTTGATGCTTGTAGATGTTCACTGGCACCTGGGCATTGAAGACTTAGGAATTTATTATAGTCTGGGCTTGTTTGTGCCCATCCTTCTTAAGAATGCTTTCCAGGTATTCAAAGGGACTTGGGCCCCAACACCAATAATGCTGTGGTTTTTGCAGACTCATAGAGATACCACCTTGATGGTCTTAGATAAGATCTGGAAGAATTCTCTGGATTACCATGCTGTTCTTTTCCCTTCTTTCTCCCAAACAAATGGAGTCTCTCTCTGTGCTTAACTGTGTGGAACTAGGTTGTGGTGATGCAAGGACCCCTGTGGCCACCACCACTGGTACTGCATTGGATCAGACCTGAAGCCAGCACAGCACTGGGTCTTGCCCAAGGCCCACTCTAACCACTACTTGACTACCACCTACATTCACTCAAGGCTGTAGAATTCTACAATCAGCAGGTGGTGAAGCCAACTAGGTTTGTGTCTTTTGCTTCAGGGTGGCAAGTTTCCCTAGGCCCTGGGCAGGTCCAGAGATGCTGTCTTGGAGCCAGAGGTTAGAGTCAAAAACTGTAGAATTTTGCCTGATGTTCTACTCTACTGTGGCCTAGTTGGCACTCAAACTACAGTATGAAGTCCTTCCTGCTCTTCCTTCCCCTTGCCATTGGCAGAGGAGCTTCTCCCTGTGGCCATCATCACCACTGGCACACAGGGGGTTCTGCTAGGCTACCACCAATGTTCACTTAAAGCCCAAGGGCTCCTCAGCCAGCTTGTGGTGAATGCTGCCAGGCTTGGGACTCACCCTGAAGGGCAATGGGCTCCCCTTTGGCCCAGGGCAGGGTCCAATAGGCAATGCTATCCAAGAGCCTAGGCTTGGATTCAGGGACCCCAAAAGTCTCAGGGACTGCAAAAGCTCTACTCTATTGTGGCTGAGCTAGTACCTAAGGTGACAAGACAAAGTCCCTTTACTTTTCCCTCTGCTTTTCTCCAAGAGCAGTCTTTTATCATAGCCACCACAGCTGGGAATGTGCTAGGTCACACCTGAAGTCAGCATGTCTCAGAGCCCAAGGCCCACAGCATACTATCTGGGTATTGCTGCTTGTTATTCATGGCCCAAGGGCTCTTTAGTTCCTTCCCTTCAAGGCAGTGGCTTCCCTATTGACCCAAGGTATGTCTAGAAATGTTGGTGAGCTAGGGACTGGAATGGAGGCGTTGCGACTCTGCCCCATGCCCTACCCTACTGTGGCTGAGCTGGTATCCAAGATGCAAGACAAAGTCCTCTTTACTCTTTGCTTTCCTCTCCTTCAGCAGAAGCAGAATCACTTTCATTGCTCTCTGCCTACGGTTGGGGGAGGAGTGGTGCAAGGACTCCCTTAGCTGCATTGGCTGGTGTCTTCCAGGTCATATTTCACCCTAGTCCTCTGGTTCTGAGCCCACCCAGCACTAAGAGTTGCCTAGGAATTAACTGCAGTCTTTATGTCCTAGACTGTCTTTCAAGTTTACGTAGGACCCCAGAACACTTTGGCCCACGGTGGCAAGGCTTGCCAAGAAACTCAAGTTCTGATAGCTGGGATGGGCGACTCGACTCTGGCTAGGTCTTGTCCAAATGCTCCCTCCGTGCGTTTGTGCTGGCTTAGCCCAGCATGGGCTCCACTATGACAAGGCAGCACTGAGTTCAATGTGAAGTCCGCCAGCTGCTGTGCTCTCCCTCCCCCAAATGCACAGACTCAGATCCCACAGCGCAGCCACTGCCAGGGGGTCAGGGAGGGGTGGCGTTAGTGATTCAAAGCTTTCTCTCTAACCTTCTTCAATGCCTCCTTCAGCAATATGAAGTTAAAACCAATACCGTGGTTGCTCACCTGATTCTTGGTTCTTGTGATGGTGCTTTTCTGTGTGTAGACAGTTGTTAAAATTTAGTGTTCCTGCCATGGGGATCAATACTGTAGGCTTCTCTTCTGCCATCTTGGCCTGCCTTCAATTTCTTAGAATAATTTAATCAATTCATAGTGTTTACATTATTGAATATCCAAATACTTTTTTGTACCCAACCCTCCAGACACAAGTTCTTCCACAAATTATAAGTTAGTGTTTAGAAATGTAACTGCAAGTTATCACGATAAAGAATTTTAAATTTAGAAGGAGCCTATTATCTTATGTCTGATCCCTAAGGTCACAACACCAAGGATGTGGATGCTTGTTTGCTGACATTTACTCACCATTCCACCATGCTGCTTCTTGGAAATGTGTTATAATATTCTACATGCCCACCAACAAGAATGACAGAGAAATCTTCCTAGGCCTGCTACTTACAGAATGGGGAAGCATAGTCCAAAGTGGCTTGTACTCATGGGTATGAGGCAGAACACTGACCCTTAAGAAAATGTGACTAAATATTGAGAATATAGAATAAATACAAGGCAGCAAGTAAAGTACTCTTACATAAAATGCAGCAAGGATGTACAAGTTGCCCAAGGAAGGTTCAGCCTAAAAAGAGAATATGACTCATTATTTGTGAGTAATATACAAGTAAGTCACTGAGGACACTTATGTTTGGAAATTCTTTACATAAATTTTATTTGAGATCTCAAGTCCTTATAAAAAGTACATTACATCAAAATTGCAAAAAAGACACTAAGTGAGAGACTTCTATCCACTCATTTATTTTACCCCATGATCCATTTCCTACCCTAGTAGAAATGATGAAAGTTTTTCTTTCTTCCTTTTCTCCCTCCTGCTTTGAAAGGGCAACTGCCATGAGGGGTATCTTAACAGAATGTCCCAATTAATCCTTGCAGGAGAGCAGTAGCTTCATACTGGCTATACTTAAGAGAGCCCTTGGCATTCCTTTTGCCATGGCCCAAAGATGACTACAGCCTGAATTTAAAAGATTGCAACATACTACTTGCCATCTCTCTCCCTGAGTTCCTCTTGTACTCACAAACTCCACTCTAAAACAACCTTAAATTTTAAGCACCGAATAATTGCTTGAGAAATGAAGGGATCTAAAGTTAATTAACTACTTTAACAACTATTTTCTGTATAAGAATCTCAAAAGTAATAAAAATTATATAGATGAAGAATGACCCAATACTAAGAAGCGGATGAATTCTGAGAGCAAATACATTTTATAACCCTTGTCTCAAAAGAAGATCAATTCTACAAAATACAAAATGTTAAGAATACAATTTACACAGTAAAAATGATTTGATTTGTTTTCAGTATGAAAGTACTTTTAATTTCTTTACTGCAGGTACAATGGCATCCAAGTCATCAATTTCTGTAATACAAAAACAGTAATAATAAAAGCAAGTAACTTTTCCTAGTGATCAACTCACATGAAATAACCTATATGCAAAGGCAAACCCCAAACATAAAGGCAACAATATGGTGCTTTTGTGCACATGAAGTTTTTCTCCAATAGTGATGATAGATTATTACTGATTCAGATACAGATGCTTCACAGGGGCTCTATTTATAAAAGCTACCACATACCTACAAGTACCCTCTGATTCTAGTATTAACTTCATTAGCAGCATGCCCTTATTAACAGATCCAACTGCCCACATTTGTGATACATTAGTATCTCATTAGATCTATATCACTACACGGGTGCACCTACATGATGAAATCTCAAGTAGAGGCGTCTCCTCCCTGGGTCTCCATGTGAGGACTTAGGAATTTCTTCTCATAGAACACAGTCTTGTCCTCTTTAATTTTCTTGGGAAGATTTCTCAGTAGTGGATCACTCTACCTTTTAGAATGAAAGGTATCTGCCAGCTGGGTGCAGTGGCTCATGCCTATAATCCCAGTACTTCAGGAGGCCGAGACAGGAGGATCACTTGAGGTCAGGAGTTCAAGACCAGCCTGGCCAACATGGTGAAACCCCATCTCTACTAAAAATACAAAAATTAGCTGGGTATGGTAGTGGGTGCCTGTAATCCCAGCTACTTGGGAGGTTGAGGCAGAAGAATTGCTTGAACCCGGGAGGTGGAGGTTATAGTGAGCTGACATTGTGTCACTGCACTCCAGCTTGGGCGACAGAGCAAGACTATGTCTCAAAAAAAAGTATCTGTCTAATCAAGAAGAGAGCCTTATCAGAGTACAAACCTCAAGTGCAATGTATTATAGAGCTTAGCTTGGTCCAGCTTACCAGATAAACGAATCCAGGTTCTTCTCCGACAGGCTCTTTCTGAATTTGCTTTTTTCTTCCTAAGACTATCTTATTCCAACTAGCCTTATCCAGATCCCAGCCCTACTTAAGGTAATCCACAATGGCGGGTTCTCCAGATACCGACGATTTTTTTCTAGCTTATTCTGTTTAGCCATTATTAATAAATGCATTCCTTTACATAAAACATGCTTTCTTGGATTCCAACTCTCTCCATTGCTTAGCTGGATCTTGGTTGCTCTTCATTTAGCCTAAACACATAGCCCATGCTCTGCTACTATTCATTTAGTTCTTTAAGCTCTCGACTTCAGTCAGAATACTTGTCTGAACCCACTAATAAAGCATCAAGATATGGGAAAGGAAACAAGATAAGCGAACCTACAACAGAGAATTTGTTTCGTCCCTTACATTGTGGTAAGATACAAGATCAAGTTATTCCTTGACTCTGCCTCCTACCCAATCTGAAATTATACCTGTTTTCTCACTAAATGAGAAACCTGCCTTACAAATGAACCTCACAGCCAAGAACCTTGGCTGATATGGGGATTTCCTCAGACAATCACACCACTTATATGAGAAAAAGAATGGATTTTTAAAAATCACTAAAGGTACACTCCGTATCTGTTACTCAGTATACCACCTTGCACCTACATGCTTAGTGACACCTAGTAACAACAACAAAAAAACCCCTCATGTTTGCCAGATTTAACTTTACCAATGTTAAATACAATGTTTAACCCCAGAATTTCAACTTTGACCAAAATACAGAATTCATCTGCAGAGAAACTTGGCTTTCTGAAGCAGATGATCTTTATGAACCATGCTGAGTGTCATAATATCTAAAAGGAAGTTTTTATAGAAGCTTTCTGAAATAAGTGTTACCAGCACACCCTATTAAAATGTTTATTCATGTGCCAAATATTTATGAATGATGAGAACATCACTGCTTAATAGCCATCCCGAAGCAAGTAGAATCATATTATTCTATGAAACCAGGCTCTTCAGGATATCAAGGCAACACACTTATACAATTTCGTACCTCATCTCAAGTTTCACTTTCAAATTACATTTTCTCTTGCTGTGATCTTTTAAAATATGTGAACAAGCCTAAAGCATGCTCACTCATTGTCTCCCTTGCTTCCCCAGTGCACATAAATCTGGTCACAAAACTTCCTTTATGTTCACTAGGCTATATATTCTAATTAGATACTTCTTTCGCTTATTCTTCTTACCAAGTTTTAATTTACTCATCCTCTTATCTTCCTACCAAGCTTCATCTCCTCTTCTAAAAGCAAAGAGCCATTCTTTAAAAAAAAAAACTTTCAAATGAGCTATATAGAAAAAAGAATTCACTAGTGAATAAATCACTTTAAAACTTTAAAAATTGTTCTTTAAATTTTTTTTCTCCTTACCTGATAGCAGTAACTTAAAAAAATTGTTCTTAATAGTAAGATAAATTCATTTTATAGCCATATATAATTACATTTAAGCTAGATAAGGTCTCTATTTTATCTTATGAGTCCTAAGAAAATTTTTTTCCTTTTAGGAGACACTACCACTAATGAAGCCTTCAATCTGACCGTCTGTACAAGTGTAACATTTCATCTTTTCCTTTCTATAGATATTTATGACTTTATGTTACTTCATATCGCCAGAGAGGAAATGTTATTTGTATATTTAAAATTTTTTATAGATAGGTGCTATCTTAAGAAAAAAAAGAGAAAGGAAGGACCTGCCAAGATCATAAAGTCTACCAGTATTTCATATTAGACAATGACAGAGCCAGGATTAAACTAGGCATGGCCAGAGTAATGCCATTTCTCATGATAAGGTCCTCCAGCAAAGGCAGTTCCTACCTCTGTTAAAAGTCTGTGTTTCTGTTTTGTGGACTAATCCCAACAAACTTTAAGTGCTTGTAAGGAATGTGTTTCCAGAACTGTTAGTGGTTTCTAACCACTAGGTAAAAATACTAATCCAGTGACTAAGGAACACCTTTCTCTTAAATGCACTGGTCTTAATTTCATAAATGTATGAAATTAACCATCACCAACAGAGATCTTACCTAAGATTTCAAGTAGATCATTAGTAAATGCCTGAAATGCTGGGAAAAATTCCTCGTGTTCTTCCAATCTGTTGATAATGCTGTTTAAAAAAATGCACAATTTAAACCTAATTTCTAACTTGAGGTTCTTGCATCTGATCACAAACAGAACATTTTCAAAATAGAAACTACGTTGCCAATTTAAATATAAACTTAATGATCATTTGCTACAATTCTTCCTGAGTTCTTTGTTAATCTAATATCACTTTTCTTAAAAAAGCATTTCAATATCAATGTAAAATTTGTTAAATTTATATATAACATTCTTAACATGGCAGATTTCCCATTAAGCTCAAGCCTTCTTAGAGACACCATGCTTTTACAGCATTTTCTAAAAATAATTGGCTTTTACACCCAGTATCCTATTAAACATTAAGAAAAAATATCCGGCCAGGTGTGGTGGCTCACGCCTATAATCCCAGCACTTTGGAGGCCAAGGCAGGAGGATCCCTTGAAGTCAGGAGTTCAAGACCAGCCTGGCCAACATGGTGAAACCCCGCCTCTACTAAAATACAAAAATTAGCCAGGCATGGTGGCACATGCCTGTAATCCCAGCTACTCGGGAGGCTGAGGCATGAGAATTGCTTGAACCTGGGAGGTGGAGGTTGCAGTAAGCTGAGACTGTGCCACTGCACTCCAGCCTGAGTGACAGAGTAAGACTCTGTCTCAAAAAATAAACAAACCAGGTTTTATGTTAGAGATGCCTAGTCTTTTAAAAAATCCTTAACATTTATCTTCTAATCAAACAATAAATATACTATTAATGAGTATTCAGTGGTCTACAGCAGTGTCCTAAAAATAGGACTTATTGATACGATCAGAACTACATGAAGTTGCTAACAAGGTTTGAATTTCTCCATATATAATATTTCCTGATAACAGGATTATGCTGAAGAGCTCCTGAACTTTATAGGCCCTACAATCTACTTTTATCTTGAAAATACTTGGCATTTTCTCTGTCCCTAAGGGTGTGAGATTATCTTAGGTTGTCAAGTTGTTTAAAAGACGCTATTCCAAGGCTGGGCACAGTAGTTCACACCTGTATTCCCAGCACTTTGGGAGGCCAAGGCAGGCAGATCGCTTGAGCCCAGGAGTTTGCGACTGGTCTGGGCAATACGGTGAAACCTTGTCTGTCTCTCTACACACGCACGCGCACACACACACACACACACACAAAAATTAGCTGGGCATGGTGGCGTGTGCCTACAGTCACATACATACACACACAGAAAAGATGCTATTCCAAATAGAGAAGGTAAATGAGTTTTGAAAGTCTTTAATTTCACCCCTCCATGAATTCTGGACAATACTTATTTTTATTGTTTAGAGATAGGCTGTCACAGTGTTGCCCAGACTGGACTTAAACTCCTGGGCTCAAGTGATCCTCCCACATCAGCCTCCCAAGTAGCTGGGACTACAGGTGTGTACCACCACACCTGGCCATTCTGGATGATACTCTGTAAACTTTTGAAATAAGTACCTCTGGAGGTCTTCAGGTCCTAATACCTGCATAACCTGCTCATTCACATCTTCATTAATCAGCCTACACAGTTTTCCAACAGTGCTTACCAACACACACAATGAAGATGAACTATCTGCAAAAGAGAAATAAAAGGATATTTCAACAGAGAATTTCCAGAATTACATACATCAAACATTTTCTGCTTCAGTTATCCTCAATTTTTTTTACTTAAAAACATTTTTATCTACTTTTTGTTAATTTATTAAAAACAATTTTTAAATGGGGGCCAAAAATGACAAATTAGGTCATCACCTAATTCTAAGAGTTCTTGGAGGTTTCTCACAGCATTGTTCATTTCTCCAAGCCTAGTATAAACTTCATTCATTCGAGGATAGACTCCATTTAAAGAAGGCACATCAAATAATTTTTGGAAGTGAGAGACAATAGCTTGCAAAGTTTGAAAGTTTGGCATATTGCTGTCCTGCCCAAAAGAGAGGTAAAAAAGAAAGTTCATATCTTAAAATAATCCCAAATAAAAACTTTTAAAAGAGAAATAGAACTCTAGTAGAACAAATATTAATATCCACATCAAATTATCAATTTTTGACATGATTACATTAAAATGTGACCATTTATGTAAGTATTAAGTATTACCTTTTCCTTATTTTCAACTTCTTCCAACATAGTATCTACTATAAACAACAGATCTTCAACTTTGATACCTTCATTTTCATCCTGCTTCTTCAAATTATGCCAAGGTACCAGTTCTGCAGATAGTGTTTTCAAGGACTTATACAAATCCTTTATAACAAAAGAAACTATATGGTATTATTGATTTAAATAATTTCTATAGTAATATAACACAATTAATAAAATTATAAGTTTTATGTATTTTATAAAATTAATAAAATATTATACAGGCAGGTTAAAAATATATATATATATATATATGTAACCATCATTGGTATTTTTTAATAATACTATTACGAATTTAGAACAAGTCAGTTAAAATTAGGTTTCTCCAGGTAAACATAGGCTTTACAGAAAACATCACATATTGATTATTCTGAAACTGGGTGCTCTAAGTAATTTTATGTTATTTATTATTGTTTCATGTTATTTTGTTATTTTGAATTGTTGATACATAAAGAATAAACTTGTGCTTGTATTTTAGTTTTGAATATAACAGATTTATTGAGATGTAAGTCAGATACCATAAAATTCACCCTCATTAAGTATACAATTCAGTTTTAATATTTTCACACATGTACAAACATCAGCACTATCTAATTTCAGAACATATCCATTACCCCAAAAAGAAATCTCAGACCCACTCACAGTCTTTCCTTCCTCATTTTTCCCTTCCCACAGCTCCAGGGGTTAACCTCTGGAGGTTAGAAAAACTATTTTCTGTTTCTATGGATTTGCCTATTCTGGCCATTTTGCATAAATGGAATTATACAATAAGTAGTCTTTTGTGAATGGCTTCTCTCACTTAGCATAATGTTATAACATGTACCTCCAGGCAGGTTTTCAATATGAAAGGTTCTCTAAATGTATTCTATTTTATAATACTCTATTTTGTTTTCTTGGCCTAGTTGTGATGCCCTAAGTGATTTTAAACTATGCACAATGGGTAAGGCTACTGAAAGTTTAGAGTTCTAGACTGGTCAATTGATAAATATTTACTGAACATCTACTACAGGCTGAGAATCCCTAATCCAAAAATCTGAAATGCTCTAAAATCTGAAACTGAGCAACATGACACTGAAAAGAAATGCTCATTACAGCATTTTGAATTTTGGATTTTTGGATCAGGGATGCTCAAATGGCATATACTCCAAAATCTGAAAAAATTCTTAATCTAGCCCCAAGCACCACAGATAAGGGATACTCAATTCATATATGTATGGAACAGTGCTTAGTCCTTTAGAACAATGCTGTCCAAAAGAAATGTCATGTGAGCCACAGTAATTTTAAGTTGTCTAGGGCCACAGTATGGAAAGTGAAAAGAAACATGTGATATTAACTGTAATAATATATTTAATTTAACCCAATATATCCAAAATATTGCCATTTTAATATAAAATCAATATTTTAATTTTTCCCATGTGAAGTCTTCTAAATCCAGTGTATATTTTATACTTCTAACACATCTCAATTAGGACTAGCCACCTTTCAAGAGATCAATAACCACATGCAGCTAAAGGCTACCATACAAGACAGCACAGCTCTAGAGAACAGAAAGAAGTACAAGAAATTCTTCCTTTTTCTAACCTATTTTAGTACTTCACTTGACACTCTCCACTTAAGGCTCAGACTTCACATATTGGTATCTTTAACCTTTCAATTGGTAGGAAGACAGTTACTTATTTTAGTAATTCATAGCAATACATTTTGTGTCAAATGAATATTTACAATCAGTGCCACTAGAATTTGGGGAAAAAAAAGTCAGCAAGCAACAGCATAATGACACCTTTATTAACCAGTGCTCCAGCTACAAGGAACATTTATAAAGTAATTTATGGAAAAAAGCACACCCAATCTAATACATTTTTGCTTCAGAATAAAAGAGTATTACAGAGCTAAGAAGAAAAGATGTTCTGGTCTCCTAAGCAGTGAGAAAATGGTTGTAGCACAGTCCATCAAGTAAGCTCTGAAAAATCTAAGAGGCTCTTCTAGGTTCTTTACATTGCCCAGTTGTGGAGATGTACAAGTACTACCACGGGCCGGCCTACCATGTACGTCTGGCCTCTGAAGCACTGCAGAATAGGAAAGTGAAAGTATTCAAGAGTGTACTGGTTTGGGGGAAGCTATAACATCTGTAGTTCACCTTTCTTGGAAAGGCAGGAGGAAAAGACAGAAAGATGGAGGCAGCTGGCTCCATGTCTTTCCCAGCTTTCTTTTCTTCCAATTTTTAAAACTAGTAAAATAGACATAAAATTCACCATCTTAACCAGTTTTAAATGTAAGTTCGGTGTTATTAAAAATGTTCATAAGGTTGTGTAACTAACACCACCATCCATCTCCATAACTCTTCATCTTTTAACACTGAAACTTTATACCCATTAAACAGTAACTTCCCATTTCCTCCTCCCCCTAGCAATCACCACTCTACTTTGTCTTTATGATTTTCACTAAGTATCTCATGTAAGTGGAATCATATAAGTGGAATCTTCTTGTGACTGGCTTATTTCACTTAGCATAATGTCATCATGATGTTCACCCATGTTGCATGGGTCAGAATTTCTTTCCTTTTTATGGCTGAATAATATGGCACTGTATGTATATAACCACATTTTGCTTATCCATTCATCCTTCAAACCTATCCTACTCTTTAAAGCCAAATTTAACCTAAGGGAAAAAAACTAATCTGGGAAGATAGTTGTCCCAAACTTAGAAGTTGCTACATTATAAATAACCTTTGATATGAGGCCTCAGAGAATCTCATGTAGTTTCTTAATTTGGACCCTAAAACTGTAGTATTATTAATATCTGAGGCAATGCTCAAAATCCATGAGTTACTTCAATGGCAGAGTAACTAATTCTTAATAATTTCCTCTTAGGTGCCCTCAGAATATTCTAATATAAAGCGAATTCCTGCCTCCTCCCACTCAGAAAACTATACAATAGCAAGAACTCACCACCATGGCAAAGCCTTTCTTGAGGGCTATAATCAAAGTGTTCTCTTTCTCCTCCAGACTCTAGAGCACAAGTTATCTGCATCATTCACTTAGAACTTCATCACAGGTAATCAATTTTTATGTCACTAATTTCTTTTAATGATATTATAAATGATTAAATTTTGTTTCATATTTTTTAGTATATTTTGTCTCTCTAATTAGTCTGAATCTTGCGTTCATCCAATAATGGCTTAGCATGGCAAATGAGCAGTAAGTATCCATTAATGTGATTCTTCCTTTTGTCTTTTTCTTCTTCTAGTCTTTTCTCTTAGGAAGGCTAGGGCCTTTTCTAGTCCATCCCTTCTGAGAAGGAGAAACGTAGAGTCAGCACTGTTCCCTCCTACTGGGAGAACCTTCTGATGGGCAATGATTGAGGAAATACCACGATTTACACAATTACTAATTATTTTACCCTCTTCTGAGATACAGACTGGAAGAACTGTAGCCTATAAAGTAAGTATATTAATCCAGCATTGTCACTCAATCAAAATGTCTATGTATTGTACAGCTCTGTCTGAGCCCTATATAAAAACGAAAATTTTTATAAAAATTTTTTAAAATTCTATAAAAAGAAAATTTTTAAAAATTAACATCACCACCCCCAATTTTGTTGTCTTGGAATGTATTATTCTGCTTCATTAGTTTAACAAATATTAATTGAGCACTCATGCATCAGGAGGATATTGGGGATGTGTCAGAGAACAAATAAGACAAAACACTGTCTTCATGGAGCTTATATATTCTTAACAGATCTCTTCTGCATTATTTGTACTTCATGTAATAGGACTTCTGTGGCAAACACTGTTATTGAATCACGTTTTCAGTAACAGACATATGCTATGTATTATATTAGTTACTAAGAAATCTAAAGTTTAAAGGGCAAAGAAGTTAAATGCTACGATTTCAACTATTTACTTTTCAGCAAACTAGTTAACAAAAACTGAATAAACCTAAAGCTATGCAATAAACACACAATAACTCTATAAAGTAAATAAAATGTAGTCTTCCATGAATAAATAGGATAGGGAAAGGTAGGGTTGGCTGCTAGCTTACTATTTGTTCTAGAGAATAGGCAGAGATGGAGATAAGCTCAGCTCTGAGAGACAGAAAGTGTGAAGAGGTAGACAATATCCCCAATTATAATGAAATAAAGGATAAGATATCATATCTGAAGAGGAATAAGGGCCAAGAAAATTGTAGCATGGTGATAGCAACAGGAGGCAGATGAAGGTAGAACAGGGAAGGGCCTAGAAGTACAACGTGGATCCACTACAGATTTTCAATAAGGATATTAACCCAAAAATTTCTTGTCTGGTAGAACCTTAGAGGAGGTAAAGCTTACAATAATGACAACATCAAATAGACAGTACCCAAAATAGATATGTAAATAGGAAAATTTCAGTTTTAGATAAGCTTTTTCATCTTTACAGTTAACACAAAAATTAAGCTCTATTTAATTTTTACTCCAAATTAAGTCCTATTAATAAAGCACATAGAGTCCAATAGATATTCAAAGCATATAAAGAATATTCAACCCCTCACCTTTAGGGATGTCAGCTGATCTGCCCACATTTCGATTATGGGAACAAGATGCTCAAATCCACAATCTTGAACAAGATCTTTATTAAAATTTTGGGATCCCCCTTTGCTCTGTTTATAAATTATTACTGGAGCTCTTGGATTGTGGATAACTGAGTTGATGCTACACAGCACCTTTAAAAAAACAGCATATTTAGTCAAAATATTTATCCTATGCCTACAAAGTTATATATTTTAATAGTGTGCTCTGTATGTCTATATATTACATATATATATTTCATTAAATATACAAAGAGAATTATCATAAGGAATTGGCTCATGCAATTATGAAGACTGACAAGTCCCAAGATCTGCAGTGAGGAAACGAATACCCAGGAAAGCTAATGGATATTTGCAGTCTGAACGCAGGCAGACTGAGACTCCTGCAAGTGCTGTTTCAGTTTGAGTCTGAAGACAGGAGAAAAACCAGTGTCTCATCTTAAGAGCAGTTAGGCAGGAGGAGTTCCGTCTTGCTCAGCCTTTTGTTCTACTCAGGCCTTCAAATGATTGGATGAGGCCCACCCCATTAGGAAAGGCAGTCTGCTTTACTAAGCCTACTGATTCGGATGTCAATCTCATCAAGAAGCACCTTCCCGGACACATCTGAATAATGTTTAACCAAATGTCGGGCATCCTGTGCCCCCAGTAAAGTTAAAACAAAATTAACTATTACAAACACCCACATAATCACTACCTAGGTTCAACAATTGTTAGTATTTTGCCATGTTTGCTCACTATCTGTATTTTTAGGTGAACCGTTTGAAGAAAATGTGGACATCCTAACTCTTCACCCTCAAATAATAAAGCATGCATTTTTAAAAAGTGGGCATGTTCTCCTACAAACTCACAGACCATTATCAGATGACTTAAGGAAATTAACAGTAATCCCCAGGCTGAGTATGGTGGCTCACGCCTGTAATCCCAGCACTTCGGGAGGCTGAGGCAGGAGGATCACTTGAGCCCAGGAATTCAAGGCTGCCGTGAGCTATGATAATGCACTCCATCCTGGGCAACAGAGCAAAACCCTGTCTCCAAAAATAGTATCATTGATGCCTGGATTGAATTTTAAATATCTTAATATGTTAATACAGTATACTATTTGACTATAACCCTCTCCCCATAAGTGATGAGTTCTATCTTACATATTATCCAAGGAAAAAAAAGGAGACATCAAAAAGCATGTTTAAAGAGAGACGAATAAAGCCATTCATGACAAATGTCAGTCTTTTTGTCATGAAAAATTAATTCAATACCTGAAAGTATCTCTGGTCAATTAGGGCCTGTTGCTGATTATATTTGCTGGGCTCATCTTTTTTCTCTGTGTCCTCAGCCTTCTTATGACTAATAAGCTCCTGTAATCTAAAAGTGGGAAAGAAAAATCAAGATAATACAAAATTATTTCCTAGACACTGGACCAAGATGATAAACTAAGTCAATGATCCAGCCACCCTTCCAGAAGGCTTACATCACTTTATTTACATGTGTACACACATGTATGTATGTGTGTGTATATATAGAGAGAGAGATTTATAAACACATACACATATGCATGTATAATTTAAAATTTAAGTCATATTGTCACTAGAAAACAAGAAGGAATAAATCACAAATTAGAAGGAATCTCTGAAGACAGAAGAGATCAGATTGAAGAAGTTCTAACCACTTCCCAACACACACTCACAAAAGACAGAACAAGAGAGAAACACAACAAAGGATGGAAGCAACTTCCATCCAAGGGGCTCCAAGCCTACAGACTACAGGTAAAGGGAGCAGGAAGCATGGGAAGGGCCATTGGTTTGGGTACTGTAGCAAGAACAGCTAGACATTTGGTCCCTCTCTCTTTGTATTCTACTAGCAGCAAAGAACAGACCACAGCCATGCCTGGACCAGTCAAAAGGGCATGGAGATCCAAGAGACCATTGTTCCAGGTGGCTGCTAGATTGCTGGGGGAAAGGAGAGTCTCTTCACCCAGAAATATAACTATGTATAAGAGTGTCCACCTAGTAGCAAACAGTTGTCCTTCTCCAAATATCTCTGAAGACAGGCTGTAATTATCTTTCTCCTCCCTCCTTACGCCTTTGAAAACAGTACAGTAGTACCCACTGATCTGTAGTTTCACTTTCCATGGTTTTAGTTACGCAAGGTCAACCAGGCTCCAAAAATATTAAATGGAAAATTCCAGAACTAAGTTTTACATTGCACACTATTCTGAGTAGTGTAATAAAATCTCACACTATCCCACTCCATCCCAGCTAGGATGTGATTCATCCCTTTGTCCAGCTTATCCATGCTGTATACACTACCTACCAATTAGTCACTTAGTAGCCATCTTGGTTATCAGATCAACTGTTGGGGTGTCACAGTGCTAATGTTCAAGTAACAACCTTAACTTAATAATGGCCCCAAAATGTAAGAGTAGTGATGGTGGAAATTTGCATATGCCAAAGAGAAGTCATAAAGTACTTCCTTTAAGTGAAAAGGTCAAAGTTCTCCACTTAAGAAAAAAATTGTATGCTGAGGTTGCTAAGATATACAGTAAGAACGAATCTTCTATCTGTGAAATTATGAAGAAGGAATAAGAAATCTGGGCTAGTTTGTTGTTGCACCTCAAACTGCAAAAGTTACAGCCACAGTGTATGATGCATGCTTAGTTAAGATGGAAAAAGCATTAAATTTGTGGATGGAATACATGGACAGAAATGTGGTGTTCCAAGTGATAGCAACTGGGTTTGGTTCTATCTGAGGTCTCAGGTATCTACTGAGGGTCCTGGAACATATCCTCCACTGATAAGGGGGAACTACTATAGTCTCTTAACAATCCTTCAAATTACCCCTCTTCAATTTGAATATGCTATCAGTTTCCTGCGGGGACTTCAATCCACTAAACTAACTCCATGACTCATTAATGATGCACTCTGACCTGCTGTTTGTAAAACAGAATAATAAAATTCTAGCATGTCATTTTCCTGTTGAAAATTGATTTCCCATTGCTTTATGTGCTAAATCTAATTTCCCTGGCCTAGCATTCAAAACTCATATTCTCCATGCTGTCAGTCCTAACACAGTATTTGTGGGTTTTTTTGTTTGTTTGTTTTTTGGAGATAGAGTCTCACTCTGTTTCCCAGGCTGGAGTGCAGTGGCGCAATCTTGCTTCACTGCCTCCCAGGTTCAAGTGATTCTCCTGCCTCAGCCTCTTGAGTAGCTGGGACTATAGGCACACAAGACCACGCCCAGCTAATTTTTGCATTTGTTTGTTTGTTTGTTTTTTGTAGAGACCGGCTTTCACCATGTTGCCTAGACTAGGCTGGTCTCAATCTCCTGACCTCAGGTGATCCACCCGGCTTGACCTCCCAAAGTGCTGGGACTACAGAAGTAAGCCACTGCGCCTGGCCAGTCACACAGTATTTCTCCTGACTCCTTTTTTACTTGATTCTACTACTTCCCTACAATTACCTACTCCAGTCACATATATTGTCCTTATGTTCACTCAGTTGCTATTCGATACTCTAGTGAGTATATCCCCAAGTCAAATTATAAATATCTTCCTACCTATTTACTACATTCACATTCTTCACAGTTTTGCCTAAAGGCAGTGCCATGAGCATATTATTTAGAACAAAAAGGACATAGAAAAGCTGCTATGGCCTCTAGAAGGACTAGAAGTAAACTGATATATCTGAATTTCAATGCCAGTTCCTTTCACTTATATGAAAATGTTCAACTTATCAATGAATTGTTTGCAAATCTAATTAATAAATGTTATACTGTGGATATACACATTTTTGCTGTCAGTGCAATAACCTAAATATATAATTGCATGTACTGATTACAGTTACTCTGGGAAATGAAATGTGATTCCATTAACCAGAGGAATAAAGAGATACCCTCACTTAATGACAATAACTAAAATTTACTGGGAGCCTGATGATGATAACTAGTAGGTACTGAAAGCCTTCTCTATGCAGGAATTCAAAGCACTTTATATGTATTAACTCATTTAGTCGCACTGTTTTTCTAAGTTTATAGAAGACAATGATTAGTAAAAGCTGGGGACTCATAGGAAACTGGTTCATGTAAGGCCAATAGCCTCGCCAGGAGCCGGATGGACAATACTCACCCCCTCCGCTCCTGATAACACTTATCAGGAGGCCGGACATCCTACCTGCGCCTGCCTTCTCCATGTAAGCTCTCCACACTCACTCCTGCATTCCACTCCTGCATTCCACCCCTAGCCCCACACTCAGCACTAAATCATGCTGTCAGCCCAAAATTAAAAATCCCGCCGAGAGCCTGACCAATGGCAGCTCGCCAAGTCCGGGTCCAGTCTCTCTCTCTGACCAATA
>CAUYLG010025668.1:0-22000 GCA_963573385.1 Cacajao melanocephalus
TTCTTTCTTTCTTTCTTTCTTCCATTCTTTCTCTTTTTCTTTTCTTTTCTTTCATTTTTTTAATCTTAGAGTACAGGCACGGAAAGAGAAGGGTAACAACTTATTAGTTCCTTATATTGCAGTTTGCTTTGACAAGAGACTAAACATTTAATATTTGCTGCTTCTTCTGTGATGTTCTCGAATATCCTGGACTATGGTTTTATTTCACTTGGTTGAAAGTATATCCTATTTTTCTGGTAGAATACACTAAGCCTTCAGTCAATTCATTCAAATCAAAATGTAACTTTGGAAAATTCTGTTCTTGCTCTTGCCCACTCATCATCCAGTGTGGAATTTACACTTAGGAATTTGCCTAGACTATTTTTTTCTACATTGCTACATATCCTTTAGTCTACTTCTCCTCAAATTAGAGATATCAATGAAATCCTCAAGATTTGGAATGCTCACCTTCTTTCCACAAAATGGCTGTCAATGAGCAATAATGGTAGTAAGTTTTAGAATCTGCACACACTGTACCAAAATTTTCTACTTCCTTCTGTAGACTACTTCTTTTAAAGTGATAACATTTGCCCCTTTTGAACTTTTTTGTTTCTTGCTTTTTTTTTTTGCTTTTTCTTTTTTCTATTTTGTATGTATATTTTTAGGTGTAGGAAGGAAGAGTGTGTAACATTAAATGCAGGAGCACTGAATGGGAGGGTTATATAAACTGTTGAGGGCAATGGTCACTAACTATTGAGTCAGGAGTAGAGGACTCCGTGGGAGGTACAGAGTTTTTGAAAGAAGTTAACAACTGCCTATGCCCTCCAAAAATTGTCTGCTGGCTGAATAAAAATAGCACATATGTATTACTATATTTCAAATGCATTCAGGTGCTATTTTATGGTGAATAAAATAGAAAGTAATTTAAATGCATTACTGAATTTTTTACAGCTTTTTGTCATTATGTGTATAGGTGAGGCAATGTAGTAGTATTAAGAGACTGTAGACAGAATGCCATGTCATTGTGTAACCTTGAGAAAGTTAACTATTACTGTAAGTGTCACTATAAAATGAAATAAAAATAGTATTTACCTCATAAAGTCATTATGAGGCTTAAATAAAATAATACATGCAAAGCATTTGGCATAGTGCCTGACACCTTATCAGCACCCAATTTTAGCTCCTACAGTTGCAAGCCATGGATACTATCATATGAACATCTAATGATTAGTTAGAAAGGGATCTTCTCATTTTCATGTTGCAAATCAGAGCAGGGCAAGATCAGCTTGAAGCTTTGGATATGACTTGTCTGCTTCTATTATGTTAAGCCACATAAATGCTACAAATTGGAAGAAAATGTATTGAGCGCTCCTACAAAGAAAGAAGTGTGATGTCAGTTTAGCATGTAGCGTGCATTTGGATGCATTAGATGTCACAGCTTGATTTCCACAAGAAGCAGATGCTGATGTGAAGAATGGCAGGAAGAACTTCATTTGGAAGGCTCTGAGGATCAACACTTATGAAGGAAAAGGGAAAAAAGCAGGATTGGGCAGAGGTAGAAGTTGGGCTTTGATACCAAGAAAGCCACAGCTGATGTGCACAGGGAGCTTGAAAGTGATGATGACTTGCCAGTGTAGTCACAAGTTGTGAAAAAAAAAAGAGGTGGACCTTTATATTTCCCATATTGACCAGTCATCAGTTGCAGGCTGCCTCTGAAGAAACTGACACATCTTAGCCTGCTTGATGTCTTTCTCTTTTTTTTTCTCTGGTTGAGACTAATTTCTGTCAAGGGCTGAGAACCAGTCAGCTGTGGGCAGCATTTCCAGCAGCTGGGGGCATAAGTTCCTCAGATCCGAAGAGGGATCTGGATGTGCATAACAGAGTCCACCACTGCATTAGTTATAGCATGATCTTTAAACATCATATATTCCTGGCTCAAACTAGTTTTGTAATACCATTTAGAATAAATTTCAGAACCAGCTTACTACCTGCAGTTTAAAAAATCCATCTAATCACCATTTTTATTATATATTCTGAAGTCATGAAGAAAGTAGATAATGAAATATATTAATGCATTCTCTGGTGAGAATATATTTTGATATGTGTTTGCATAGCTGTAGGCATTTAAAATAGATATCTATTGCATTTAATCTGATCAATTCTGACCATGTATGTTTTAAGACTATATATACATATATACCTATATACATATATAAATGCATATGTATGTGTTATTATCTGCACACACATATATTCAGACCAGTTTGGTGAGCAAGTTTGATTTTTGCACATTCATGTGAGTGATGTTTTTCCAGGGTCAGTGTCAGGCACTATGGGAAATATAAAGAATAAGCAGCATGACAGAATTAAAAAAACTAAAGCAAGATAAAATACATGCACAATAATTATTTGTAGCAGTCCACTTTAAAAGAGTTACGTGGCCTGATATGAACTTGACAGGATAGGCAGAATAGTTGTGTAGCACGGAGCACAGAGTGTCAGGTCAGGCTGCTTGGGTTGAAATACCAGCTCTGCTACCTCTTTGCTCTGTGACATTAGGCAAGGTATTTGAACCTTTCTGTGCTTCACTTTTATTATCTGTAAAATGGGTTTAGTAGTACCTATACCCTAGAGTTGTTATGAGGGCTACATGAGCTAACATATGGCTATGATCTATGTCTGTGATCCAGTGCAAGATCCAGTCTTTGATACAGTACAAGAAACTTAATTTTATTTTTCCTGTAAAAATCAGATCAATGACCTGTTAGTTAGGACCCTTCCCTACCTGATAAAAATAAAACTGAAATTCATTTTTTTTTTTTTTGTGAGGAGCCTAGGGTCCTGAAAGAATCACAGTATTTAAAGAGTATTTGAAGAATAGCCTTTGGGTCTGCAGTGTATACTAGTCACCACTGTTACCCATGTTTTATCTACCTCCACCAAAGCGGCATTTAGATTTTGGCTGATGAAAATGGCTGCAGTCTCTAGTCCCTGACCACCACAGGTATATCTTGCTGTCATTTTTATCTGAGACCTACTTTATTGGTTTGTTCTCCCATTGTTATAAAGAACTACCTGAGACTGGGTAATTTATTTAAAAAGAGGTTTAATTGGCTCAAGGTTCTGCAGGCTGTACAGTAAACATGGCTTGGGAGGCCTCAGGAAACTTACCATTATGGTGAAAAGTGAAGGAGAAGCAGACATATCCTACATGGCTAGAGCAGAAGAGAGAGAGGAAGGGGGAGGTGCTACACTTTAAAACAACCAGATTTCATGAGAAATCACTCACTATCACAAGAACTGCAAGGGGGAAGTCTGTCCCCATGATCCAGTCACCTCCCACCAGGCCCCCTTCATCCTCAACAATGGATATTATTATAATTACACATGAGATTTGGGTAGGGACACAAATCCAAACCATATCAGCTGCCATCTCCCTTGTTGTAGAAGATGGAGCAACACCTCATTTCCCCATTGCTCATGAACTTCCCAGACTCCTACTCTCCCATTTACTGGAAAAACACTCAATACCCTTCTCCAAAAGCGAATTCACTACCTTTCCTAACCTGACATCTCTTCTCTCAGATAATCTAATTCCGTATTCTCTTATAAGCCTCGATTTTTGGGGTAAAAAAGTCCAGATTGGAACTGATCTTTTGAGTACACTTGCATTTTTCCCATGTCTGGGAAAAGGGAAGACAAAAACATTGCTATATTCTTAGGCACAGAAGTGTACATTATTTAAAACAGTGAGAATAAAAGGCAAATTAATATCCCAATGCATTTTTCTACCACATACAGATTGCACTATGTGAAATAGGATGTATATCTTCCCATTTAACTTTTAGTTGCAATATAACATAAAACCCATTTTGTGTGAGAGTTTGAAATAGAGTTTCAATAACTGCAAAATTTGAAAGCAGTAACTTTAGCAATCTGCTGTTAGCAAGGAGTGAAATATCAAGAGCAACCTTTTTTCCCACCTTTTCTCTCATATCTGTTTATCAAATTGTCCACAGATCACAGGTGTTCAGTTTTTTATTGGAAAAACAAGTGCATTCTTTGAAATTATATTGCTCCCACACCTATATCCCATTTCCTAAGCATTTTCTCCAGTCTATTAAGATGTTCAGATATGCTTCTGTCAAAATGATGCTGTTACACTCCCAGAGATAGAATATTGAGCAGGCTGAATGTGCACTCAAAGGAGTTAAGTGTTTTATTGGGTGATAGGAAGTGAGGGACCCTGCAAAAGCATGTTTTTGAAGACAGTTATAACATCAAATGAAATCTTGAACTGCCCAGATACTATTCGAGTGGAAATAAGTTGGAAAATGATGACAATGTTTAGATGTAGCAGAGAGGAGTATTCTTAATAGAAAAGACATGATGGAATCCTAAATATTTAGCTGTACCTTACAATATGATTGTCACACCAAATACCTTAGTGAGCACTTGAAACACTGTATGAAAATAAAATTATAAGTTTCCTGAAGAATTTATTCAGAGGGATTATTTTTAGAAAGAACTTATTGCATGCTACTAAGGGGAAATACTGTTCTTATTAGTCTCTGGTCATAACATGCTTATTAACCTGTTAATGCATAATGTTTCATGTGTGGGTTTCCATTAAAAAACACCTTATTTAATGTATATTATCCATTCATTTGCATTGAAATAACAACAGCATTATACCTCATGCCTGAGCAAAGCTAATCTAACACATGTGTTTTCTTCATAAGGCACATCACAGCCTACTTGGGCTTAGGAACATTAGATAGATCTTCAGCATTATTCTTTGGGGCCATTTTAAACAGTAGAATCACTAGCAAAAAGTAGAAGAAAAAAAAAGCAAAAACCATGGCATTAAATAGACTGCAAAAAGGACACTTATTTACAGCATGAGAGCTTAAACAGGAAGGCAGCTCATTGCTTTATTTGACCTGAGCTTGGAACATACACACTGGGTGACTTAAATTTTTTGCCACACTATACATATCCATGAATAATAATGAAGGTAATACATGCATTAATATTGGGTCTACAGGTAAATTTTAGTGAGCAGGCAAATTGAAAAAACATAGAATCCATGAACAATAAAGATCCACTGTACTGGGAAATAAACATTTTTTGAGTCACCAGTGCCCCAAAGGAACAACATAATCATAATTTCTTAAAGGTTGAATTATTTGAATATTTGAAGGTATTTTAGATTCGGTCATAATTTTTTACTTAGAACACTAATATTGAGATCAATCTTACCACTTTATGCATAAGACAGATCAGTCTTATCATGTTATATATAAGAAAGAAACTCTAGAGAGGTAAGCCAGCTTTTTCAAAATTGCATTATAAGTCACACAGTGGCAAAACAGGACAAAATCTCTTGATCTTAAGCTTGCTTCTCTTTCTACTACATCACCCCATATAATGTATGTGCACTTTTAAAAATGCACTGTACATTGTAGAGTGCAGAGACTGATATTTTATCAACAATTATGCCAATTTCTTGTCTGAATTTATCTTTGAAAAGTGGAGAGTTCAGCATAGCAAAAGCAATGAATACTGACAGTCAGTCTTGACAATTTCACTATTTTCAGTGGCAAATCTCTGAGTCTAATTTTTATGACTAACCAAATCACAGATTCACCACACCCCCAAAGGTATATGCTGTCTACATTTACACAAACAATTTTTAGTCTTCAGCATATACTATGAGTAAAGTCAACCAAGATGATTTTTAAATGGATTGTTAAAATGAAAAAACTAAACTTAAAATATTTTATAGTATATGCAGTATCAAACACTAGAATTTCATTTTCTAACTTTTTTTTGTACTGTATGTTCATTACGATTCAGTCTAAAGTGCCTTAGAAGAGTCAAATAACTCAGCCTCTGAAGAAGAAAACTATGGTTGTTTTACTTCTCTAGGATACTAGTGATCTAAGAGGTGTTTGATTAAAAAAACTAATAAAGAGTATAAAATATGTCTACTTTAAAATTAGTTATAGTTTCAATAGTGACAGGCTTATTCTAACATAGATGACAGACAGAGAAATAGATAGAAATATAGATATCTCAAATATTAAAACATATCTACTAATTTTAATAACATATTTCACTGGAATGTCTCTATACCCAAGACAACTGACATTTTTATCTGTGGGATTAATGATTTTCAATTTGTTCTCAATTTGCTACAGTAACCAGTGATCAAATTTTAATATTTCATTGAGTTCAAGTCACTAATTATTTAAAAAGGGCCGAGGGAGAGAATTCTGTTAAAGAAGTGGTTTATGAAACTTTAGCTATATTCTAGAGAAGTCAGAAATATCTCTTTCTTAGAGTCTTCTTTCAAATTTGATGACAAGTATAAGTGGGTTCTGTTGCTGTCTCTAATGATTTAGCATGGATCATTAACTGTCCTAGGACTTTAAATATTTCTTGCACTAGGAAATTGAGGATATAACTGATAGACTACTGGCCCAAGAGTCAAAGGGTCTGGAGACAAGAGACTACTAACTTGTTGAGGAAAATTCTGTTTGAAGATAGGCATGAGTAGGTAATGAATAATTATCCATTTTATTTAAAGCCATGATTAATTCAAGCACAAAGAGTGATTTTTTAAAGAGCTGTATTCCAAAAATAAGTTGTTATAACAATAATGTAGAGATTGAAGTAAAGAGGCCAGATTTAGAGTTTATAATTTGATGATTTTAAAATCTTAGATCCTATTCCCTACAGCATACATGTTGGCAAAACCTAGTGTCTTGCTAAATGTGAGCTACTCAGCATTTCAACTCCTGGTTAAAATATTGACCAATAATATGTTTTAAAACCATATTGAAGTCCATTCCTGAATAACTTTAGTATTTCTTATTTTAATTACTAAAAACAAAATTTACATAAATAAAAAGTAATCTCAGCAATGGGTAAATGAAATTAATATCCTAAGAAAGAGCATGGGCTTTGAAGTCAGGCAAAATTCACTACCAGGCTGATTGGTCTTTTGATTTCTCTGGGCTTCCTCTGTAAATTGGGGCAACAATCTCTACATCATAGTGTGGTTATGAATTCTAAATGAAATAATGTCTATAAAGCACGTGGCACATGTATGTCATCTATTGCGGCATTAACAATTTACTCTAAAATTTAGTAGATCAAAAAAGTGAAGATGCGTTATCTTGCTATTTATGGGTCAGAAATCTGGGCCTGGGTTAGCTGAGTGCCTCTGGATTAAGTTGTCTCAGGAGGTTGCAGCCAGTTGTTGGCTGAGTCTGAAGTCTCATCTGAAAATGTTACTGGAGGAAGATTTTCCTTCAAGTGTGTTCACGTGGGCCTCTAGTCCTCAGAGATATTGTTTGTGGGCCTCATCTCCTTGCTAACTGCTTACTACGTTTCCCTAGTCTCTCTTCACATGGACCTTTTCACAGGGCTGCCTGATGACATAGAAGGTGACCTCCCCAAAGAGAGAGAGAACATCAAATCTAATCTGAGAAGTGACATCCCACCACTTGTACCAAATTTGATTCACTGGAAGCTGGTCAATAAATCCCACCTAAGAGTAGGATGTAAAAACCAGGAGGGGAAGGGTCATGTACCATGCTGTGCTACCAGGGTTGGTGGTACTCAGGCCAGGCACAGTGCTGAGTTCTCACAGATATGACCTACACTAATAACTGACTTCCTAAGTGGACACATTTTTGTTGTTTTTTGTTTATATATACCCTGGCCATAACAATTATGATAATAGCAATCTTTAAATGAAGCTCGTTATGTGCCAAGCAGTATTCTAAGTGTTTTTATAACTTTTGAACTAATTTAATCCTTGCAAATTATCATGCTACTTTTACAGACAAGAAAATAAAGCAGAGAAATTAAGTAAGTTGCCCATAGTCACAGAGCTATTAAGTGTTACACCTGTGATATGAACTTAGGCATTTCCAAAGCCTGGAATCTTAAACATTATGCTATACTACCTCAAAATCAATGGCCCTTAACCTTTAAGGGTGTTGGACCTTTATTATGAATCTGAAGGCAGCTAAAAGCCCTTTTCTAGAAAAGTATTCAGAGGTATATTTTTCATAGGATATTAAGGGGTTCTCAGAAAACCTAAATTCCATGGATGCACACCTGATTTAGAACCCCTGTCTACAATTCTCTAACTTGAATAAAATTCAGTAAAGGCTAGATTTGTATATAATACAAGCTGGTACAGCGAGAAAGTAGTAGGTTGGGAGTCAGTAGAATTGGGTTTGGATTCCACTTCAATGGGCAAGCCATTCAACTTGAAGCTACAATTCTTTTATCTATAAAATGGGCTATTTTATACTTTATATATGCTTGATACTTACCTATAAAATAAGTACACTGTTTGGTGGGAATGTAGGTTGATACAGCCAATATGGAAAATATGGAGGTCCCCGAAAAAGTTAAAAATAGAACTACCATACAACTCAGTGTTCTCTCTTCTGGTTGTATACTCAAAGGAGATGAAATCACCACCTTGTAATCTGTGCTCTCATATTTATTATAGCATTATTCACAATAGCTAAGATATAGAAACAACCTAAATGTCTGTTGATGGATGAATAGATAAAGAAAGTCTGGCATATATATATACGATGAAATATTATTCAACCTTAGAAAAGAAGGATTCTGCCATTTGCCACAACATGGATGAATCTGCTTGGACATAGACATTATGCTAATCAAAGTAAGCCAGACAGAAAGAAAAAATTCTCACTTATATGTGGAATATAAATGTTTTTCAAAAAAGCACAGATACACAGAGATAGAAAATGAAATAGTGGTTACAATGGGCAGGGAAGGAGGTGGGAGGAGAGGGCTGGGGAGATGTAGGTCATAGGATGAAAAGCGTAGATATACAGGAGGAACTGGTTTAGACATCTAATGTACAATATGAGACTAAAGTTGATAAAATTGTATTAAAGATTTTCATTAAATAAGTAGATTTTAGTGACTTTTGTCATAAAAGTAGGAATTATGTGAGACAATAGATATGTTAATATATTTCACTATAGTAATCATTTTACTATCTATATGTATTCCTTCACATCATGTTGTAAGCCTCAAATATACACAATAAAATTTATTTTTTAAAGGAAAAAATATATTTTGAAAAAAATTGACACAATAAGCTTTTATCTATGTAAGCACTAACATATACTGAGTGTCTTCTTTATAGTATCTCAAGTAATACTTATACATCCTCCACTCTTCCATGCAAGATAGATAGTATTTTAATCCTGTTTTAGAGATGAGTAACCTGAAATACCAAAAGATTAAGTACCTCATCTATGGTCACCTGCTAAGTGGCAGGGTCAGAATTTGAACAAATGCAATCTGACTTGGAAGTCCATATTCTTCAATGCTATACACAATCACCCCCCTGGGGTCTACTACAAGAATATAGTAAATATGAATACATGATAGTACACCATAAATCGCAAAGTGCTAAAATATTCCAGATGTATAGTTGAAAGAGAGAGGAATTGATTTATATCACCATCACATAACTTCACAGCTGTGTGACCCTGAACAAGACACTTATTTCTTTGGGCCTCTGTGTCTTCAACTGTGCACAAGAACAAATAAAAAATGTGATGCCTCTAGGGAAGTGCTTAGTAACTGATAAAGTATTAAATTAATGTAGGGCCTTCTCATATATACTTACATTTCATCTGATTCAATTGAAAAAGGTCTTTAGAATAGATAAATAACATTTCAACAAAACAAAACCTTGAGTTTCTTTTATAAAAAATAATCTCTTTTTTTTTAAAAAAAAAAAAGATGATATAATCTCCAGGAAGTGCAGGAAGTGGTAAGCCCAACTCCATTGCTAATATCTCTTGTATTTAAATCTCTCTCTCTCTAGGGAGGGCAGTTTAAATCTTTGAAAATCAGTTTGGTTTCCTTCTTAAATTTTTCTTCATTTACCATCACAGAGAACATTGTTTTTTAATTTTAAGATAGGGTTTCACTCTGTCATGCAGGCTGGAGTGCAATGGTGAGATCATAGCTCACTGCAGACTCGAACTCCTGGGCTGAAGTGATCCTCTTGCCTTGGCCTCCCAAAGTGCCGAGCTCACTGGTGTGAGCCACTACACCTGGCCAAGAACCCTTTTTAATCTTAATTTTTTATTTTAAAAGACACTGAATAGCTAAATGCCACTTAACATGGAAGCAGGATTCCAGTTTGCTGTATGATGAAGCTTCACTACATATGTATTAAAAAGGCAGCATGCATAGAGTGTTGACAATGGACTCAGGCTGCCTGTGTTCAAATCCCAACTCCATTACATATAGTCTTTGTGACCTTAAGCAAGTAGCTTAACTGCTTTATACCTGCTTGTACATCTGTAAAATGGAGGGTAATAATAGTAGTAATCTCATAGGATTGTAATGTGGGTTAAATGAGTTTTGTATATGAATTATTTAGAACAGTGCTTAACATTCACTAAATATGAGTTATTATTATATTTGTATGATTTGAAATCTCTTTTCTTCCCATGTCTCATTTTAATATCCATAAAGTGGGAACAGTGTTACATTTTATTTCTGGTTAGGATTATAGCATGTTTTCAAGTTGCCTGGAGAATGTTTTAAGCTCTGTAGGTGCTATGGATCTACAAAGAGTAACTGTTGTTCCGTTTTTAAAAGGGAAAAGATAATTACTATGTGGTCTTTTTTTTATTTTCAAGAGGAGCATTAGTCAACAAGGTTTTGTTTTGTTTTTGTTTTTGTTTTCTTAGTAGCCACAGAGGTGCAAGCTACTGTGGGATGATTCAAATGGCATAGCAAGCTCAATTCTGGACTGAATTAGAATATTTTTCCCATATCAGAATTTTTGTAACTGCAATAGGAGAGCAAGAGAATGTCAGTTTCCATTTGGATAAGAGAGCCTCTTATAAGAGGGGAGAAATACCAGATATAGGAGATGGGGGTATGAAGGCAACAAACCACCTTGCCATGTATTTACCTATGCAACAATCCTGCATGATCTGACATGTACCCCAGAACCTAAAGTACAATTAAAAAAAAAAACAGATTATTAAAAAAAAGGAAACACATAGTATTTCCAATAGAGTACACAAAGAATCTGTTTTGAACTGCCTCTCCCCTTAAAAAAATGAAGCCACATATTTTTCTTTGCAGGCTATGTCTACAATGGCCCTCTGCTTTGTATGTAGTTTAAAGGTATGCCAGGCACCTCCCAGAACAGCTTCCCACCAAACCCATTTCTAGTTTTGTTCCCTGGTAGGAAACAGCAAAGCTTATAAACATGTTTTGGGTGAGGGTTTTTCCCCTATCACCACTGAGGACCATCTGAGCCCTCCTCTTGCCAAACCCTCACCTCATAACGTTGACAGAGACTGGCTCAAAGGAAAAATCTACTTGAGTTTATAGAATAAATAACTATCTGTTAGTAAAAGATTGTGACTAATAGAATCCTGTCATTAGCAAAACTCACATTTAATTAGAGAAGCAAAGTGTCATGAAAGTTTCTATGAAGGCAACCTCCTTCTCCCAACATGTCAAATTTAAAATCAAGTAGAAAAGGATGCTTAGGATTTTTGCTAGTTGAACACAATTGGGCTGTGAGCCTTATTTAACAGCATTCCTGATCTGCTATGCCAGACTAAGATGAACCCTAAAGAATGGACAGGGAATATACGGTTATTAGAATACATATTGGGGGAAATGCAGAGGGGAGCTAGGGAAGAATTGTAGCATTCTGAATGTAGAATGCATCCAGCCTATCAGGGAATGGGGTGAAAAGTCTCCACATGCCTGAGTGAAATCTGAAACCTGGAAGAGTTTAGAACCAAGGTTCCTGGCTTGTGTCTCTCATGGGTCAAGAAAACCCCATAGCAGAGACCAATGGAAGTCCAAGACACAGCCTGATTGTAGGTAGAGCAGAGTCTTAGAGCTCAGTCATGTCAATGAAGGCAGAGCCATGACCCAAGTAAGCAAGGATTGGGAGGGGAGATAGAAAATGTTTCTGAGTAAAATTATTGTCCCTATTCCTTAAAATGGGCAATATATATATTAGCCATGGACACCAAGAGAGTCATTGGTTTTTTCATATTAGGATGATAAGTAATTTTGCTAGAAATTTAGATAATCTCCCAAGAGAAAGAGGGTGAGAAGAACTCTAAATTTGGCCACCCAAAAGAAAACTAAGACTAATTTTTTTCCTTCTAAGCACAAGAGGCAAAATTTTGTCTGTATATCTAAATTAGGTGTAATAGGCTCTATCATGGAAGATGAGAAAGAAGAGGAGGAGTGCTCACCTCCATGTGTGGAGAACCAAAGGGTACAGAGAAAGGAATTTTGAAATTAATGCACTATAGATTCTTAGGGCAAAAGTTCTCTAACTTTCATTTTTGTTTTATTTCCTTACTTTGAGAGAGGGCTGGGAAAAGTTACTAGGGCCAGCTTGGGTGTGGAAGCCCTGCTGTAAGTTTTGCATGGCCTGGAATAGACTTCACATTTTCACAGTTGCCTGTAGCCAAGTTCCATATATTGATTTGGACCTTTCGTGTTTAAAGTAAGATTTATGGCAAACAGCATGACTTCATTTTAAAATCTGCACAGACACCAGTGGTTGGATGGGGGTTGACAATTACTTAGAAATGGTACCTTTGAGTTTTTAAAGCATTAAGCTCCTTTGTAATTTGCTTACTTATTTTTTTATGCTCATGGCTGCCAAAGCAGCAAGTGAAATGAAATCAATATAATTCCAAGAAATGAGTTCTGCCATGTTTTCCCTGGCAAGCAGGGGTTATAATGTGTGAGACCAAATATTGAATTTCATCTTTAAATTGACTGACTCAAACAATTGCTTGTTTTATACATAATAACATGTGTCCATTGACAAGAAAAAGGGTTCTGTGTGTGGGGCCAACAGCCAATTTTAAGGAAAAAATGGAAGAATTGGGACATAGAATAAGAACAATAATTTACTGAGATCAGTTTCTCTTATGAGAATCTAAACGTTAAAGAGAAGATCCATCTTTAAAATAGAGATTGAACAAGTACTATACTATGCTAGTTCTGTCAAGTAGATAGTTGGAGGACTGAAAGATGATAGTAGAGAGAGTCTAGAATAGGAGCTGAGGACAGGTGTCTTATATGTTCATTAATTGGGTAAACATGGTTGAACATACACCATGTACCAGACACTGTTGTAGGCACTGGGAGATAAAATGTCACTACCCTGATGGCAAGAGAAACAGACACCCAAACAAAGAGGATAATAGACATAAACAATGAGGATAATATGATCACAACTGGTAGTGTTTGGGTGAGATGTCTCTTCAATAGGGAGAGAAGAGAGGGTGGGATGCACTTTGCAGGCAGAGAGGGTAGCTCATTTGTAAGATCTGAGGGAAAGAATGTAACTGTAGTTAACAATACAGTATTATGTACTTTAAAATATGAGCATATATCTCATGCTAAGTATTCTTGCCAAAAAGAAAAAAAAAAAAAACACCTCCAAATCACAGCAAAAGAAAAAAAAAAAAACCTCACGCACAAAAGAACACAGGGAAATTTTGGAGGTAATGGATATGTTTAGTATGCTACCTAAGTTGCAGTGATGGTATCACTGGTGTGTGCATATGTCCCGTATGTCCAGACTCATCAAGATGTGTACATTAAACATGTGCAGTTTTGTTGTGTATGAATTATACCTCAAAAAATTTTTAAGGAGAAATGAAGAAAAAATATCTGAGTAAGAAAGGAACTGAATAGAGCTTTTGAAGGAACAAGAGGAAGTCAGTAAAGCCAGGGGGCTGGTGTACAATGAGAGGGAAAGATGAGTTAGATAAATCTGGAAGCACGAGCAGGGACTTGAGTATGCAGGATTTTGAAATTTGCTTAAGAACAATAGGAACCCGTTGAATAATTTTAAAGCAAGTAAATTGTAGATTGGATGATGTTTATAACTTTTATGAATTTTATATATTAAGGTATATTTACATAAATTGAGGTATAATTTATATACCAAAAAATTACATATTTTAAGTATCTTACTCAATATTTTAGTTAATTTATAGTATTGTGCAACAGTTCTCTCAATCCAATTGAGAAGATTTGATCATAAAAATTTTCCTTTAGCATATTTGCAATTAATCTCTGTTCCCTTTTCCAGCCCCAGTCAACCGCTAATTTGATTTCTTATAGATTTGACATTTCTGGACATTTCACCTAAATGGAATTGCATAATATGTAGTCCTTTGCTTCTGGCTAGTTTCACTTCACATAATGTTTTTTGTGGTTCAGCCATGTTATAAAATGTATCAATATTTCATTCTATTTTATAACTGAATAGTACAGTGTATGGATATATCATATTTTGTTTATCCATTCACCAAGTGATGGATGTCAAAAGACAAAATTACAACAAATTTAGTTAAGATCTTAACGGGCTTTATTGTGATTCTAGAATCCGGGACACTTCATTCCATTAAATAGAATAAGTGTTCTGATGACTAGAGCAAAAGGGGTTGTTTTAGTGCTTCACGCAGAAGCTTTGTCCAAAACAATTAACATCTGAACTTAAAACAATCTATTATGGATTCAAACTTACAACTTAATTTTAATAGAATACAAAAAATTTGCTCTCCTATAGCTCCATTGCCTCCCTACTTGTATGCTATTATTATACATATTAAGTGTTAGTACATTTTAAGCACATCAACAGAGTTTTATGTCTTTTAACCAAATGGGAGAAGAAAAGTGTTACGAATTAAAATATATTTATACTATCTCTTATATTTGCCTATGTAATTACCCTTATTAATCTTTCTATTTCTTTGTATTAGAGTTACTCTCTAGTTTGTTTTCATTTCACCTGAAAAACTCCCTGTAGTTTTTCTTGTAGGGCAGGTTTGGTAGGAATGAATTTTCTCAGTTTTTGTTTACCCAGCCATGTCTTAATTTCTCCTTAATTTTTGTGAGATAGTTTTGCCAGATATAAAATTCTTCATTAACAGTCTTTCAGCCCTTTGAACATACTATTCCACTTCCTTCTGTACTCCACGGTTTTTGATGAGAAGTCATCTGTTAATCTTAGTGAACATTCCTGTACATAAGCCTCTTCTACCTTGATGCTTTCAAGAATCTCTGTCTTTGACTTTCAATAGGCATTTTATGATGTGTATAGATGTGGACCTGTCTGACTTTATCCTACTTAGAGATTTTAGAGTTTCTTAGATTTATAAATTAATGTTTTTCACAAATTTGGGAAATTTTGAGCATGATTTCTTCAAATACATTTTGCTTCTTTTTTCTTCTCCTTTTCTGCGATTTCCATTATGCATATGTTACCATACTCATTGAGGTCCCACAGTTTCTGAGGCTCTGTTAATTTTTCTTTAATCTTTTTACTTTTTGTCCCTCCAATCTTTTTACTTTTTGACTACATAATCTCAATTGACCTGACTTTAAGTTTACTGATTCATTCTTTTGTCAGTTCAAATCTGCTGTTGATTTTCATAACCACTTCAGATTTTGTACTTTTCAACTATGAAATATTTATGTATATCGATTATCACCATTCTTATATTTTTCTTTAGTTCCTTAGATATAGCTTCCTGTCTTTCATTATATTTATAATAGATGATTTAAAGTCTTTGTCTATTAAGTCCAACATTCGGGCTTTATCTGGACTGATATTTTTTCTTGTGTATGCATAATACTTTTTCTGTTCCTTGGTCTCATAATTTTAGTTTTTTAAAATTAGGCATTTTAAATAATATAAGTCGCAACTTTGGAAATCCAATTTTCACTTCACCAGGGTTTGTTGTTGTTGCTTTTGTTATTTGTTTGTTTAGTGACTTTCTTGGACTATCAAGTCTATATTATTTGTTGTGTGTTTTGCCACTGTGTGTGTAGTCTGGCACTGTAGTATAGTCTTTGCTCAGTTACCTTAGTGGCCAGATGATAATTGGACAGAAATTTTCTTAAATTCTTTGAACAAATTAGCCACCTAATCTTTGTAGGATTTCTGTAGGTTTGTTAGGACACATCTTCAATGCTGAGTTAGGCAGTTCACAGCTGAGTCTTAGCTTGTACTCCCTGTTTGACCAGAGCCTAGAGGTTAACCACAGGGAAAAGATAAGAACCTTCTTAGGTCTTTCCTGGATATAAGCACATGTATGTGGCCTTACAGATTCTCACAAGCTTATAAACCTCCTATGGTCATCTCATTCTTTGGTTTTTCCCTTTAAGTCTTTTGTGGAGCCTGATACTTGAAGCTGCTGTGATGTTAAATAATTGCCCTGATAGTTTTTGACAAATGCCCTAGGAATAGGACTGTTTTCACAGAGTGAGCTTTAAATTAGGTCAAATAAACATAAACTCTGAGAATGGAGCTATTCAGAACATTTTCAGACAGATCAACTGGTATTAGTTCTCAGAGTATGGGGCTTTTAGAAATAACAAATATCAAATTCTCCCCCTTTGTTGACTGCCAATCTGCTGTCTTTTGCAGCTCTCATGGTTGTGAGATTATTGATTTTTAAGGTTGTTGCAGAGCTGGAGAAGGGGGAATGGCAATAGAGTAAGTTAAAATGTCACAAAACTCATTGTTCATACTGAGATTCACTTTTTTCTTTAATTTAGCAAACACTCCTTGGATTTTTGTAAGACTTTGCTTAATATCCTGAATTCTGAGAAAGTTTATTTTTTTTTCAAATTTTGCCGGAGTTTTTATTGCCTTTATCAAGGAATAGAATTTTCAGGTTCTTACTCAAATAGGCCAAGAACATGCCTCCTTAATTAAGTCTTTTGTGGTACAGTGGTTTTTCATTTTAATGACATTCAGTTTATTAAGTTTATTCTTTTTTGGATAATGCTTTTGATGTTGTTTTAGAAATATTGTTTTAATTTCTTAGAAATATCTATGTGAAAATATTATATAGTTGGATATTTGAGTGTGGGGTTCTGATTAAATATCCAGGATGGAGATATCAGTTTTGGAGTCATTAGTAATAGATGTGATTGAATGAGGTCATAAAAGGAATAGGTAGACAGAAAAGAGAACAGAGTTAAAAGATCATCCCCAGTGGCATTCCAACATGAAAAGGAAAAGGATATGAAGAAAAGCCAGTAAAGAATCCCAAGAAGAATTCTGAGAATGGAAATCCAGATAACGGGGGTGTCTTGGCAACCAAAAGAAGAAAGTGTGTGAAGGAAAAAAGAGTGGTGAGGCCTATCAAATTATTTTCCTGGAGCTAATAAGACAAGGTTGGCCATGTCTTGGCAGTGTGGCACTTATTAGTTTGGTGGGATGCTGGGGGATAAAGAATAAAGAATGCAAGGAGACAATTTGGATTTATTGAGTATACACAGTCATTTTAATGAATGAGTCTTCTCTGGGGCTAAAAACTGGGTGAAGAAATTAGAATGCCAGTAAGGGTCACTTTACCTAACTGGCTACTTGTACTGCTTCTCTCTTGGCTATCTGTAAAATTTTGGAATTTTACCAAATACTATCATACATATTATGTGATTTGATTATTACAAAAGCCCTACTATGATGGAAGGAAAGTGATAACTATTACCTCAACTTTGCAGATGAGGAAAGTGACGGTCACTTCGTGTACCATGGCCTGAAAGAATAGTCGTGGCTGCAGGCCTTTTAACATCATCCCACTAAAAACCTGGCTATCATTTTCACTTTAACAACACTGCAGCAGCATCCTATTATGTGAGGATTAGATTCAAAATTTAATACTTATGACAAAATTTGAGTAAGGCCAAAATTACTTTTAAAAATCCTCTATAATCACCAGTAGGATATGACTTATTTGAAGTCAAAAGCCAAAAACTAAGATTTTTTTTCTTAAAGTTCTTTTTGCATATATCTAATTCCAGAAAGTTAAATGCATCCATGATGAAACCCCACTGAATTTCAGTAACAATGTTTGAAACCAAGGCCATTATTTATTTTATGGAGACTATATTATCTAATAATCTATAAACTCCCTGAACTTCCCATCTAGAATCATTATTCTCTACCTAAATAGAACCTCTGTTGTTCTAAATTTTGGAGAAGTCTTAAGCGTTCTAGGATTCAGTGCTTATGGGCATCAAGAAAGCCCATTATTATAAAGAGCTAAGAAATGACCCTACTGTGTTAGCTTTGTTGCCAAACAGCTCTTCACAGTACAGTTTTCTCTGTCATAGTATTTGGACTTCAGCTAACCCACATACTTTCTGGGAACTTTCACAGGTCTTTGAACATACAGAGTAAAAGCAGAGGATTCACATATTGATTCCTTGTTGTTACAAATTTAAAGGTAGGAAATCTGCCCTCTGGCTTAGTTTCAGGTACCTGATGTCTTAAGGATGAGTAAGACAGCTTGGAAAAATTGCAAGTGAAAAAAGACCCCCAATTTCACTTTGCTATCAAGGAGCTGTAAGAAATGGGAGTTCAGGGACTTTATTTTCAATGTTTCTAACTTTTTGTAAGATTCTAGTATCTGTGCCATTTTGAGTCCTAAGTTATACTATGGGAATTTATGAAAACTTTTAGTCTAAAAGGCATTCCTAACATGATCAAAGTCTTAAAACCAAGCATATTTCCAAGAAATCTAAGCTATTTATAAAGGAATAGTCAATTAAATTGATGAAATGAAACAACTAGAAGAGTAATTAAATCAATAGATTATTTTAGCTTTGGAGCTTAATTTTTGAACAAGTTTAAAATTGAATGATGTATTGAGTTAGGATACTTTTGCAAAGAGCATCGATTGAAAAATACCCAGGTTTTACCTCTTACTGTTAATTTACTTAAACTTTCAGAACTTAGCCTCTTTCTTCTTTTTTTCCTTCTTGTCTTTCTCCCAATGAAATGGGGCTAGTAATCTAGAAGGAAATATTAAATTGTGATTTTTTTTCTCCCACATTTACCTTCCCCCTCATTTTAAAGTCATAGCTATGCTCATAATTTTGCCTCTGGAATGTTTGTAATGTATTCCATAGAAAGAAGAAGCTTTGATAACTCTCTTTATGTTCTGTTGAGCTTTATTTTTTCAGGATTTTAAAGCCATGAAAGATTATGCTAGCATTCTAAAATAGGGAGAGTTGGGAGCAGGTGCGTCAATCAGAAACAAGCTAAGCAGGGAGGGAAGCTTCTATGAAATTGGAAAAACAGGAAAGTTTATGCCTTCTGAGAAGAGAGGATACCTATGCTCAGGGATTATGTTGCTTTTGTAATGATGTCAGGATCTCAGAGAGAAATGGCTGCCATCTCCTAGGCCTCCCAACCCTGCCTTAGCCTCACAGGAAAGCAGCAGAGCAACTTCTCCTGAAGTGACCATGTGGACTGGGAGGTTTACGGATATCTGAGTGGGCATCAGTATGGATGAATTATCACCAGATGGGCCTCCCCGAAGTCTTAGTGCTATTTTGATCCTGGTGTTTTACACAACTCTGGGTGGGAAATGCTGCAACAATAACAGGTTAGATCACCTTTCAACCCAGGAAGCTAGGGAGCACAGTCAGTATTAGGTTGACTGAAAATAAATTTTAATGAGAAATTTCTTGCACGCCAGATGTTGTAGGCTGAGAATCTGACATCTAATATATACTGATTTCCTCTGTCCTTCCTTTCTTTCCTTCTTTTCTCCTTTCCTCAGTCCCTCCCTCTCTTTCTCTCTCTTCTCCTCTTCCCTTTTCTTCCTTCTTGGTATTTTTCTGTAGTTAATCGGAATCATAATTGTTGCTGACTTTGTGGACTGATTAGCTTAATGGGTTGGGTCATGATGTCAGTGGAGCAGTGACCCCACTTCTGTTTACACATAGTTCAGAAAGCTCTGAACAGAAAAAAGAACTACTCAATGACTAAAGCTGACTCTTCTTTTATTCATCAGTTTAAAAAAAAAAAAAGAAGAGTCCCATAAATAGGAATTGATTGCTCAAAGTGAATTTTAAAACTAAGACCGAAAGAAATATATCCCACAGGGTCTGACCAGTCAGAGCACTGTGTCTGTTCAAGACAGTCATGGGTTCAAAGATGACAACAAGACACAGGGCACTGATTCCAAAGTTCAGGAAAGAACTTTTCAGTAGGATCTCTGGGTCTAAGTATGTTATAAGCCTAGAATTGACAGTTGTCATTTTTACCACCACATGAGAAGAACTTATTCAAAAAGTGAAGATGTTGAGTCTCTGAATCCAGCCTATTTTAAGCTTTATAATCTCCTGAATTTCTTAAGTACATTAGCCAATATAAATTGCCTCCTCCACTTTTTTCCTTAAACTATTTTGAGTTGGGCTTCTGTCACTTGCTTTCAAAAGTACCTGAATAATACAGAAATCACATGAAGTCAAGGAATGACTATAATCTATCAGGGAAAAGCCAAGATTCCAGAAGCAATTCAAAGCATTTGTAGCAAAAAGGATGGTCATGGTAATCATATATTTTAAATATTTCTCAGTAGCATGTCTACCCTTGTTTACTTGTAAAGGCTTCCATTAGGGATCACTCTGTAAAAACAGAATGGAGTTTCCTCTGCTCTTCTGCAAGTTTTGTAACTTCTGAAACAGGAATTATTTCCATGTAGAAGGCCACTGTGAACCCACAAAAGCTTTCATAGAAGATAATAACTTTGTATCAATTTATAGTTGTAAGCAGAAGAATCTTTTTTCTGTTAAGGCTTGTTCCATTAAAAGTTACAGAACATTATATAACACTACACAAAGCCTAGATAAAGAAGAAGGGCTACAATATCTGCCAAAGATGTTGCCAGTGCTGTGGATTCTTTTACCTGAGAGAAATGACATTTGGCTCATTTACGGATCTTGTTGGATAACTGATTGCATTAAACCAACATATGCCAATTTATCACCAAAGCCGATTTCTTGCTACTGGGTCATAGAATAGGTGATATTATTTTGTACTATGAGGCAGAACCTTGATAGGCCCTTTTTCCTGTAAGTGGTAGCAAACTAATAAATTTACTCTGTACTATCTTAGGATTAAAGAAGGAAGACATTCTGCTTACTTAAAAGAAAATCAAAATTATTCTTGCTCATCATGACTATGCTATTTTCTGATAAAGAAAAAAATATAAGAAAAATGTTAATCTTTAAAACCTACTGCATTTTTTGTTTTGGCTTTTGTATTAGTTGGATCATGGTATCAAGTGACAGCAGGTGGGTCAGGCAAGTTTAAGCAAGAATGGGAAACTCATTAGAAGGTTTAGAAATAGAGAATGGACAACCAAACTTCAAGAAGGTCAGGGATGCTGCGAGACCTCAGAAATAATTGACATCAGAGTTGATAATTTAAATTTTATCAAATGCTTTTATTAAAGGTGCTAATAATAATTGTGTCTTTTTTCTTGTCATTTAGATGATTTATATTAATAGACATGTATTAGGTAGGGAAGGCTAACTTCTACAACAAACAGAATCAAAGAGGACGATAGTTCAAAAGTTTATTGTTATATGACAACAAAATTTAGAGATGAGTAGGTTAACAAGGCAGTCTTCTTCCACATAATCATTCAGAGACCTAGACTAACAGTCTATACCATCTTCGAAATATAGCTCCTGTTGTCTTCAGCAAACTAACACAGGAACGGAAAACCAAACACCGCACATTCTCATTTACAAGTGGAAGCTGAATGATGTGAATACATGGACACATGAGGGAAACAACACACACTGGGGCCTGTTGGGAAGAAGGAGGAAGAGCATCAAGAAACATAGTGATGGATGCTAGGCTTAATACCTAGGTGATGTGATGATCTGTGCAGCAAACCACCATGGCACACATTTACCTAGGTAACAAACCTGTACATCCTGCACATGTGCCTGTCAAAATAAAAGTTGAATATAGAAAAATAGCTCTAAGATATTGACATCATTTCCATTCCAATCACTTAAAACAGAACAAGAAATGCCAGATATAGGTGAAGGGGAGGAAAGCAGCAAATCACACTGACACGTGTGTACCTATGCAACAATCTTGCATGTTCTT
>CAUYLG010025669.1:0-80499 GCA_963573385.1 Cacajao melanocephalus
AAGCAACTTCAGCAGAGTCTCAGGATACAAAATCAATGTGCAAACATCACAAGCATTCTTATATACCAATGACAGACAAACAGCCAAATCTAGAGCGAACTCCCATTCACAATTGCTACAAAGAGAATAAAATACTGAGGAATACAACTAACAATGTAAAGGACCTCTTCAAGAAGAACTACAAACCACTGCTCAGAGAAATAAGAGAGGACACAAACAGATGGAAAAACATTCCATGCTCATGGTTCTGAAGAATCAATATCATGAAAATGGCCATACTGCCCAAAGTAATTTATAGTTTCAATGCTATCTCCATCCAGCTACCATTGATCTTCTTTACAGAACTGGAAAAAAAAAATTAAACTTCATGTGGAACCACAAGAGAGCCCACATAGCCAAGAAAATCCTAAGCAAAAAAACAAGGCAGGAGGCATCACACTGCCAGACTTTAAACTATATTACCAGGCAACAGTAATCAAAACAGCATGATACTGGTACAAAAACAGAGACATAGACCAATGGAACAAAACAGAGGCCTCAGAAGCAACACCACTCATCTACAACCATCTGATCTTTGACAAACCTGACAGAAACAAGCAATGGGGAAAGGATTCCCTGTTCAATAAATGGTGTTGGGAAAACTGGCTAGCAATGTGTAGAAAGTGAAACTGGACCCCTTCCTGTTACCTTACACTAAAATTAACTCCAGATGGATTAAAGATTTAAACCTAAAACGTAACACCATAAAAACTCTAGAATAAAACATAGGCAAAACTATCCAGGGTATAGGCATAGGCAAGAACTTCATGACTAAAACACCAAAAGCAATGACACCAAAAGCAATGACAACAAAAGCCAAGATAGACAAATGGGATCTAATTAAACTTCAGAGCTTCTGTACAGCTGAGGAAACAATCATTAGAGTGATCTGACAACCAACAGAATTGGAAAAAATTTTGCAATCTATTCATCTGACAAAGGGCTAATATCCAGAATCTACAAAAACTCTAAAACAGTTATACAAGAAAAAACACACTAACCCATTCAAAAGTGGGTGAAGGATATGAACAGATACTTTTCAAAAGAAGACATATATGAGGCCAACAAACATATGAAAAGATGTTCATCATCACTGGTCATTAGAGAAATGCAAATCAAAACCACATTGAGGTATCATCTTATGCCAGTTAGAATGGTGATCATTAAAAGTCAGGAGACAACAGATGCTGGAGAGGATGTGGAGAAATAGGAACGCTTTTATACTGTTGGTGGAGTATTTCAACCATTGTGGAAGACAGTGAGGCAATTTCTCAAGGACCTAGAAATAGAAATTCCATTTGACCCAGCAATCCGATTACTGGGTATATACTCAAATGACTATAAATCCTTCTATTATAAAGACACATGCACATGTATGTTCATTGCAGCCCTGTGTACAATAGCAAAGACCTGGAACCAACGCGAATGCCCATCAATGATAGACTGGACAAAGAAAATGTGGCACATATACACCATGGAATACTATGCAGCCATAAAAAACGATGAGTTCGTGTCCTTTGTAGGGACTTGGATGGATCTGGAAACCACCATTCTCAGCAAACTGACACAAGAACAGAAAACCAAACACCACGTGTTCTCACTCATAGGTGGGTGCCAAACAATGAGAACACATGGACTCAGGGAGAGGAGCATCACACACTGGGGGTAGTGGGGGGAGGCTAGGGGAGGGACAGTGGTGGAGGTGGGGAGGGTGGGGAGGGTGGGGAGGCGTAACATGGGGAGGAATGTGGGATATAGATGAAGGGGAAATAGAGGCAGCAAACCACCTGGTTATGTATGCACCTGTGCAATAACCCTGCATGACCTGCACATGTACCCCAGTACCTAAAGTAAAATTAAAAAAAGAAAAAAAGAAAGTAAAGAATGCAAAAGAAAACATAAGGCACATAACTGGAATTGAAGCAATTGCATAAATATTTATATCAAATATAATTAATAGATTAAAATGTATTTATATAATGACAAAAGAGGCTGTCAAAACAATCATGGTTTGCTTACATTGTACAAATATATACTATATATATATATAAACAGTATATATATGCATGTTATATATGCATATCTTATATAAAGCTTTATATAACATGAATTGTGTTCCAGGAACTATTTGTATAATCCATGTAACAAATCTTTATTCCAGGTACTTTTGCCATCCTTTTATGGATGAGGAAACTGAGGGATAGGGAGGTTAAGTAACCTACCCAAGATTATGCAACTGGCAAGTGGAAGAACCATGATGTGAACCCGAGAAATCTGACTCCAGTGACCCTAGCTATTATTTTAAATGAGTTCCTGTAATATAACATATCATAAACTACATAAAAGCAAAAAATAAAATACAGTAAAACAATCACAGGAGGAATTTAGTGAGTTGTTTTGCTAAAAAAAATTCTGAAATCAGCTCAAACAGGCTAAGACATTAAAGACATAAGTTTAGGAACAACTTAATAAGACTGTTTTAATAGTATTATCCACAAACTTCAATGTAATCAATTATAAAGAACCCCCATACTTTTTAACTTATTTGCAATATTTAAAAACTGATTATATTATAGAAACCTTATTATGCAGGCCCGATTTTCCGACTATGACATCAAATATTAGATATGAAGAAATAAATATAGCTCTAGTATTTTTAAAATTTTCTTAATAAAATCACAGTTTGAAATATTAAGACTTTTAAAAAGTCACAAATTCTTAAATATTTAGAGCTACATAAAAGCAACACAGCATGTGAAATGCTGTTAAACTACCAGTCAGTTAAATATTTAAATCATCATTTGATTTACTGGGATATAAAATTTAAAAATGTTAGAAAATCACTTAATCCTTAAAATCTAGAAAAAAAGAAAAAAATGTCCACGAGATGTAGAAATATGGAGATTCAGGGTAAAACAGGATTTGATAGAAAACCAAGACCAAAAGACGCAAAAAAACTAATGGAGATTATTAAAAAAAGAAAAAAAAAAAAGAAAAAGCAAAGCCAGCAAAGGTGTGGGAATACTAATAAACAGACAACTTCAAGTCAGAATGATCAGGAAGGAAAATGAAGACTGCAGATGATATGTATTAGAAATATGTTAAAAGATATCTCTGCATGTGAAGAAAGGTATTTAAATATCATAAGAAAGTATTATGAACAATTAATGATAATGTAAAACCTTAAATGAAATAATCTAGAAAAATAAAATTTAAGCTTGTTTATTTCTAGAATACACAAATAACTATAAAACTAATAGTTATAAAAATTACTAGTAATAATAGAAACAGAAATAAAACATGCTAAAAGCAGAGAAAAACATCTACTTTCTAGAACTATTCTTGAAAATACTAAAATAGGGGAAGTAAATTATTACAAAATTGAATTTGTCAGTGACATAAAACTCAATCTTGACAGTTTGTTTTATTAAATAAATAAAAGATGGACCAACATTTGAAAATCTAATAGTAAGGAAGTAAATGATGATATTGTGACTTAGCACGTGTTGCTGATTTCTACCCTAAAATTCAACACTGAAATATAGAGTACAAGTGAAGTGTGGATCAGAGAAGCTATCATAACCGTTGTGGGAAACCCTTAGGAGAGCTAAGGCTGTTTTGAACTGAAGTGTGTCAATGTTGATAGAGTCTTAGTGAGGCAATAGTTTGAGGAGAAAAAAATGGATTATGGTATTGACTCTTCTTTTCGCATTCTCTTGCTTTGAACGTGATCATTCTCTCCAGTTGCTCAATTGAAATAGCACAGGTGGATCTAATTGATGTTTAATTTTGGACCCTGAAAATAAAAATTACATGATTTCAAGTGCTTATAAAGAGATATATTTAAAATATTCTAAATACATTACAATTATATATTTCTCATAGAAATGGTACATACTTTGAATTCCTAGATACCAATATTATGAAATGAAAAATTAATAAAAACTACAAAAAAAGCACTTCAACCATTTAAATAGTTTGACTGTCTTGGGTAAAAATATACAAACACATATTTTGGACTACTTAAAACATCATAAAAATATAAAAATAAAAGTCATAATGAATGAGATGTGACTAAGCAATATTCACACAATATGATAGTTTTATTGAAGATATATTTTAAAACTAGAAAAAAACTGATGCATTCAGCTGAATAAATGTATCATAAATATATAATGCATTTTCAAATTTAAATAGTTTTTCATATAAATTCAGACATACAAATACATATGCATGAATTGCACACAATACATATTTTTATGTATATAAATGCATAATTATTGAAAATTATGCATTCTCATGCATAAAAATATTGCCTGAGAATACTAACCAACAAAAGTACTTTAGAGACCACCTATGCAGAAGAAAGGGGGATACAGTAGGTGATGATACCTCTTCAACTCTATTTATAATGTTTTATGGCTTAAGTTACATGGTGTCTACACAGTTGTTATTTTTCTTGAGTTACGTATTTTTACTATCTTAAATATTTAATAGTCATTTAAGGGCAACAGAATAAATGTGTCATAAGAGCATATTAAATTTTGAAATAATTTCGTCTCATTTTCTACAGTGAGATTTTATTTTCTGTCTGAGATGCAGACCACATCTGGTCAATCAATCTTTTCAATAGCTACGCACATTTTATTATGCCCCAGAACTGGGAGAGAGAAAGCTCCTATTTGACTAATTTTGGACCACTTATGCTATATATTTGGTTTATTTTATATGATACATCATTCACTATAAAATAAATAACTAACCACTGACCATCCTAATCATTTCAGTTCAGGACAGAGGGCTGGGGAGTCAACAAATTTAACCAAAATAAACTATGTAACCCTTTTGCTAGTAGTTAGTAATGTGTTCTCATACACACTGTTGAATGATGTATGAGAGTTTCAGTCTTGCTTATATCAATAAAAGATAATATGGGTACTCAAGAATATAGGATTATGTCACCCTGAATAATTTTTTTTGGTAAATATTAATGTCCCTATCAAACTGAATTTTAAATATTTTACATTTTAATGATGGAAGCAATTAAGAAAGTAAATATATGCCATTCTATAAAAATGTATGTCTTATTTTGCTAGTAAAAATATCATATTTTAATAGAGAAGCAGATAAGTGATTTTTGTGGAATCATAATCTTTTCAGCAATCTTACGAAATATATATTCTTATTTACTTTTTGTAGATGAGGAAACTGATTTGAAAATAACAAATTTATATTTTACGTAAAACTTTGCTGAGTTCACAGGTAGCAAATGGACAGGTAACAGCCATTTATTTATTTATTTTTGACTTATTTAAATATGACATACAGAACAGTATATAAAGAATGAATGTTAATTTCAATAGATTTTCCTAAATTTAACTGAAACAGTACAATTACTGTTACATTAAGAAATAGAATTTGTCAAAAATGTTAAAAGTCCCTTTATAACCCCTCAAAATTATTACTTACCCCACTGCTAGAGGTTCATTCTCTTTATTTCTCTTATTAGGGATTAGTTTTTTCTCTTCTGTTATTCCAATTTTATAAATAAAAGATTGCAATCACTTTATTTTGCATCTATTTTCTTTTATTCAATACAATGTCTGTGATTTATTCACATTATATGCATCAGTAGCTTGTTAATCATCATTGTACAATATTTTATTCTGCAGATGAGATAAAATTTATTCATAGTTTGTGACATTTTGTGCAAGAATTTTGTTATATGTATAAATTTAATGCAGACATATAACTAGAAGGGATACAACTGTGTCATGTGGTATGTTCTGATCAGTTTGATCAGTTTAGGTAAATAACAAAAAAAATAGTTTTCCAAAATGTTTGTTCCAATTTACTATCCTCCCAGCCATTACACAGGTTACTCCAGATACCTGTCACACCTTAGTATTGAGCCTTTTCTTAGTCTTTCTGCTCCATGAATAGTGATATTTCTTTGGGTTGCTAATTTGTAAATTTGCATTTTATTGATAACTAAAGAGATTGAATGCCTTCTCAAATGTTTCATTTTTTTGGCCATCTGAGTATTTTTATTTTTCTGATATGCCAGTTCAAGCTTTGTTTTTGTTTTCTTTCTCTCTCTTTTTCTTTTGAAATGGAGTCTAGCTCTGTTGCCCAGGCTGGTGTGCAATGGCGCAGTCTGGGGTCACTGCAACCTCTGCCTCCTGGGTTCAAGCAATTCTTCTGCCTCAGCCTCCCGAGTAGCTGGGACTACAAGCACATGCCACCACACTTGGCTGATTCTTGTATGTTTAGTAGAGATGAGATTTCACCATGTTGGCAAGGTTGGTCTCAAACCCTTACCTCGTGATCCGCCCACCTCAGCCTCCCGAAGTGCTGGGATTACAGACGTGAGCCACTGCTCTCAGCCTGTTTTCTTTTTAAATGAGATTTTTAGACTTTCTGTTTAATTTGTAGTTTTTTAAAATTTATTTTGAATGTTAGACTTTAAATATATATAGTAGGAATTAAATGTACATAGTATTCTATATGTTATATAACATGTATTATATAAACATATATTGTAGATGTATGTCTATATAATACATCTTTATAATACAATATATTGCACATGATATACTATATTTCATAGAAAAACAAATTAAACCTGTTTTAATAAATTTATTTAATAATTTATAAAATAGGTATTATATTTTTAAATTATACATATGATATCTATGATTTGCTTTCTCACAGCCTTAATGGTGTCCTTTGATTAAAAAAATTTTCTAATTCTTATAATGTCCACCTTATCAGTTGCTTCACTTATGATTAGTACAATTTGTAACCACTTTAACCACTCTGCTTATCTTAAATGTATGAAAATCTCTTTCTGCATTTCTTCTAAAAGTTTGAGCATTTTCCTTTTGTATGGTGTGTATCATGTGCATTTAGGGTTAGCTTGTATGTTCACTTTACAGGCAGATAGTTACAGTAGTCTCAACCAGTGCATAGAAACAGACTTTCTTCTTTCAGGAAGTTGGCTTCCTCTAGAAGGTTGCCTGATTGTGTACTCACAGCAATTATAGAAAATCAGAGAAAAGTTTTTCCATTGAACTCTAATATTCAACCATTAATGCACTTGGTTTACCATAGTGTATGTTTAGACTCTAATTACTAACTTTTCTCCAAATGCAGTATCAAATAATTAAAGATTTGTTCTCTTTAAAGTTACCCAAATGACTTATCTAATCATAGTATCAAGACCAGTCTTTGGGAGGGCTGATCTACCTCTGTTTCACCATCACTAATAAACTACAGCTCTTCCAGGATCCTGTTTGAAAGTGTGAGATATTTTTCAAGGCCTCTCAATATACTAGCAATAAATTGCAATTTTTAATTTCCTTGCACCAGGAGACTGCCAAAAGCTTAATCCTTCTCTCAGCCTCTTGGCTTCATACCTAAACATCTACAAATGCCTCCAGGGAAAAGTCACAAATATATACAACTAACTTTAATGAATACAATTTCTCTCTTGAATCATGGCCTTTTAACAACTGGCTGCTTTGGTAGCCCTGAACTCTACATTTTTATGTGCCTTCTAGATTCATGGAACTGCTGAAAATGTGATTGAGGTTTCTACCTGATTAGCCACCACATTTTGTTCATTTAGTTTACCTTGATGGGGAGGGTTTTGAATTAAGGCGATGCATCAAGGTCAGAAGCAGAAATTTCTATTATGACTTTTTAGGTGGTATTGGGAATGTTATTCTCGTTGTGAAATATAATAAAATTCACAGCTGCCAAAAAATTTACTTGTTATAAAACTAAGGAAAAAAAGCCAACAGCAACACCTTTCGTGATAATTTAAGCATACACTTGTATTTCAGCAGTTTACAATAAATCAAATGTTATTCACAGAAGTTTTACAAAAAATGTATCTCAAAACCTATTAATCTGAAAATTCTGTTTGAAAATGTATAATTAAGATTTTAAAAAATGAGAATGGCAAACATATGTCCAGATGCTAGTTGTTTTCTGGTTTTGTAAGAAAATGAGAGTCTTTATTAAAAATAACAAGAGCTAAGCTGGAATGAACCTGGGCCACATGCTGAGTGCTGTTCTAAATGCACGATTTAAATGTTCAAAATAGCTACATGTCATTAGTCTCACTTTTCAGATGAGGAAAATCAGGCATAGTAAAACGATATTTATTGCTCAAAGTCTACCAGGCTGAAGAGTAGAAGTTGAAATTCCAACTATCTTAATACATTCTCAGCTACCGTCAGGCTTTTCAGTTAATGAAGGTCTAAGTGATTCTCACCCCAACTTTTGGGCAAACTGTTTTGCCAGAATGTATTTACAAGAGTGTAACAGAAAGTATTTAGATGGATTTGTGAGACAGTCCAATTGTGTGTAGTTTATTAAGAAGATGGACTTACTCTTCCTGTAGAACTTCTAGAAATATTTCTAAATAATTTTGCCACTGATTATATCAACACCATGTCATTCAAACATAACTTGGAAAAGCTATTATATCTTCAATGCCTGTAACTCTTATATCTCCACTGCCTAACATAGTACCTTGGAAATATGAGACAATTATTAAATATCTATTCCTTGAATATAATATTTATTAAATATTTATATTATGTATTGAATTGTTAAATGATCACTTGGCCTAGAAATTATAAATTTGAAAGAAAAAATTGAGATTACTGGCTCAATATTCTTTATTTATGAAAGGGTATTTGTGACACAGGAGTTAGATTAATTAAGTGTGGCTTATGTACTAGTTTTTTATCTTAGATTATGGGTATTAAACATGGTGTTATTAAATCTTGATATTAATAATTGGAAAATAGTTCAATTTCTTAATGTACATATTCACAAAAAAGTGAGAGACAATTAGTTGATGTTTTAAACTGAGACACATTAAAATATATTTACATATATGAATTACTAATTATTATTTAAATAATGTCATATGCCATTGGTATTTTAAAAGGCAGACTATTCACTGAATTTGTGCTAGTGCAATGAGATAACTATTTAAAAAATTAAATTGCAATCTTTCCTTTTTTTTGAGATGGAGTCTTTCTGTGTTGCCCAGGCTGGAGTGCAGTGGGGCAATCTTGGCTCACTGCAAACTCTGCCTCCCAGTTCAAGCAATTCTCCTGCCCCATCCTGCCAAGTACCTGTGACTATCGGCGTGTACCACGAGGCCCAGCTAATTTTTGTATTTTTAGTAGAGACAGGGTTTCACCACGTTGGTCAGGCTGGTCTCAAAGTCCTGACCTCGTGATCCTTCTGCCCCAGCCTCCCAAAGTGCTGGGATTACAGGCATGAGCCACCATACCCTACCTAAACTGCAATCTTAATTCACACCCAACTGTTTAAGAAATTACAGATTGATTAATCTGTAGAAATATATGATCCAAAACAAAGTTAAAATATGTAATGGCTATTTCTTTAATATTGGATTGGAGAAGGCCTTTCAAAGAAAGCAGCAGATAGATTTCTAGGAAAATATTGGCATAAATAACTTACATATCTAAAATAATGTTATACCAAAAAATTGGCAACATTAAAAAGCAAATGGCAAATAAAATCATTTGCATTATATGACATTTAACATTTTAATAACTTGTTATTCACTTTTAAAATCTATACACCAAAGTCAAATTCTCTAACGTATGTACCACAGTATAAAAATGATAAATACTCAGCACTGTCCTATGTTTTTCCCACAACACTGCCATTATGTCTGCAATACTTCCATCGCTGGATCTTCTAAATTTCGAAGAGCTTCTGGGTCATTCTCTATGATGTAGTTTGGATATTTATCTTCTCCAAATGTCATATTGAAATATATCCTCCAACTTTGGAGGTAGACTTATTAGGAGGTGTTTGGGTCATGGGGGCAGATCCTTCATTAACGGCTTGATGTCCTCCCCATGGTAAAGAATGAGTACTTGCTCTGTTAAGTTCACTTGAGATCTGGCTGTTTAAAATTTAAAAATTAATTAAATTTAAATTATCTTGTTCTCTCCCCCTCCCTGTGACATGCCAGTCCCCTCTCTGCTTTCTTCAATAATAAAAGCTTATTGAAGCCTCACCAGAAGCTAAGCAGATAATTGTGCCATGCTGGTACAGCCTGCAGAACTATGAACTAAATTAATCTCTTTTCTTTATACTTTATTCAGCCTCAGGTATTCCTTTATAGCAACACCAAACATACTAACGTAAGGCACAATCTTCCATTTTAGTCGTACCCACACCCAATACTAAATGTTGTATATGCCCATACTATATGATCTAGCCACTTCTCTCCTAATGCCCCCAAAATGAAAGCACATCTTTACAGATGCTTGTGCAAATATGTTCACAGAATCTTTATTTGTAATACTTAAAAACTGGACACAACCTAAATATCATCAAAAGGCTAATAGTAAATTGTCATATATTCATGCAGTAGAATATTACTTAGCAACATAAAATAAAAAAGATATATAGTAAAAAGTAGATACATATCGAAATATTTATACAAGTCAGGGAAGCCAAACAGAAAATAGTACCTATGCCCAGGCATGGCGGCTCACGTCTGTCATCCCAGGACTTTGTGAGGCTGAGGCGGGTGGATCACCTGAGGACAGGAGTTCGAGATCAGCCTAACATGGAGAAACGCTGTCTCTACTAAAAATACAAAATTAGTTGGGTGTGGTGACACATGCCTGTAATTCCAGCTACTCAGGAGGCTGAGGCAGGAGATTCGCTTGAACACAGGAGGTGGAGGTTGCCGTGAGCTGAGATCTCGCCATTGCACTCCAGCCTGGGCAACAAAAGCAAAACTGCATCTCGAAAAAAACAAAAACAAACCAAAAATAATATCTATGTATTATTCACTTATGCAAAAATCTGAAAATGTAAGTTAGGTAAGTGTTTGAGGAGAAGCAGGAAATAGGGATTACAGAGGGACATGAGGAAACTTGTGAGTGATGTAAATGTTCATCACCTGGATTGTGGTGATAGCTTCGTGAGTGTATCCGTATGTTAAAGCTTATCAAATTATATAATTTAAATATGTGCAGTGCATTGTATGTTCATTAGATATCAAAGAAGAAAATCCTAAGCATTTGTAAAAAAAAATTAGTGAACCACTGCAATACATGGAAACATAAGGAATTCTGAAAAATTTAGCCCCAAAACACCAAATAATTCATACATGGTATTTGTAAAGTTCAAAAACAAGCACACCTAAGTGTAGTTAGTTATTGAAAATGTTTTGCCCTTGATTTAAGTAGTGTGTCTACAGATGTTTATTTATTTGTTACTTTAACACAGATATGTTGCATACATTTTTGAACATGTCCAATATTCAAATTAGAATAAAGGAGAATAAAATAGCCAAGTAAAATCAATAATACAGCACAGGTTGTAATAATTATTATTCAGCAATGAGTTGATATTGGATGTTAGCAGAGTAAGAAGAGACTCAGAGCATTAATGATAATGGTGATAGTGATATAACATATCAAGACAAAACTTCTAAAGATGTGTATTATTTAAATTATATTTCAATATATATTAATGTCATTTTACTGGCTAGTCTATACTAAGATTTCCCAGTCTTAAATATATGACACTGTGAAGTGTAATATTGTTTTTGATTTACAGTAATTGAATTTGCTTTCAGATAGCTGTATAGCCTGTGTATTTTTATTTTCAGGGCTTCTCATGCTATCTCACTGAAGCATCTTGAATATAAGATATATGAAACACATAATAAGAAGAGATAAGTAAGAATCAACTGTTAATAGTCTTTTCAAGAATTAATGGTGCAAAACAGTAATAAATTTGTTCATATTAATTTAAAAATGCTACCATTATGGCAAAAATTTTCATTATTTTTAATGTAAAGAGAGAATTACTCTAGTAAATTCTCTAAATTTAATTCCAATTTTAGATAAATAAAGAAGGTTATTTGCATGGCATAGAACAAGATAGAAACATCTGGTGTTTATACATTTTCTGCTAAATCTCAGATGACTAATTGTTTTCCATGTGTCAGGGAAAAAAATTGATTAATCACCCATTCTTGTTAGCCTAATGTTCTGCAACTTAGATCTATTCTGTTATGTTTTTAGCCTTTTTTGTACAATCTGTGGCCAACCTTAACTGCAAATGTATTTCTTTCTTTCTTTTCTTTTTCTTTTTTTGGAGACCAAATCTTACCCTGCCTCTTAGGCTGGAGTGCAGTGGCGCGATTTTGGCTAACTGCAACCTCCACCTCCCAGGTTCAAACAATTCTCCTGCTTCAGCCTCCTGAGTAGCTGATTTTATAGGTGCCCACCACCATGCCCAGCTAATTTTTACATTTTTAGTAGAGACAGGGTTTCACCATGTTGGCCCGGCTGGTCTCAAGCTCCTAACCTTGTGATCTGCCCACCTCGGCCTCCCAGTGTGCTGGGATCACAGGTATGAGCCACTGTGCCTGGGCTAAATTTTGTTTTTTAAATTTTAATTTAAGTTCTGGGATACTTGTGCAGAACGTGCAAGTTTGTTACATAGGTATAAATGTATTTATTTCTATATTAAAAAATTTCTTCAGATATTCTTGCACAGTTTTGTTTCTAGGTTAATTTTAAAATGTCATTGTACAAGCCCATGAGACTCCTTTGTGCTTTTCTTAAAATTTTTATTTTATTTTTATTTTTGTCGAAATGAGGTCTCACTGTGTTTTTCAGACTGGTCCCCAGCTCCTCACCTCAAGCAATCTCCCTGCCTCAGCCTCCCAAAATGCTAGTATTACTGGCATAAGCCACCACACCTGGTCCCTCTTTGTGCTTTTGATTGTGTGAACATGGATTAATTTGAAGAGATTTGATATCTGTATATTGTTTAGTCTCCCCATTCTGAAAATATTTGCCAATTTATCTATGGTTTTGTATATATTTCAGTAAAGTTTTATAGTGGATTTATTATTTTTGGTTGGTTTTAAAAATTGATGCTTAATATTGATACATATTTACGAGGTACATGTAACATTTGTTTACAGGCATAGGATATGCAATGTAGTCATTGTCAGGTATTTGGGATATCTGTCACATTGAGGATCATTTCCATGTGTTAGGAATATTCAAGTCCTCTCAATATATTTTAAAATATAAAATACATTGTTGTTAGCTATGGTCATCCTCTACTGCCATTGAACATTAGATCTTATTCCTTTTAACTGTATGTTTGTACCCATTAACCAACTCCTCTCAACCCTTGCCACACATACCCTTTCCCACCTCTGGTAATTATTCTACACTCTATGAGGTCAACTATAATATCTCTCACATAAGAGTAAAAAGATGGGATGTTTTTCTTCCTGTGCCTGAGTAGTTTCACTTCCAATAATGACTTCCACTTCTATTCATATTGCTGCATATGACAGAATTTCATTCTTTTATGATGGAATACTGTTCTATTGTGTATACATAACAAATTTTCTTTATCCGTTCATTTGTTTCAATAGACAAATGGGACTGCATTAAACCAAAAAGCTTCTGTACAGCAAATCACTGTAGTCATCTTATTTTCTTTTCATTTTATAAGTAGTCAGACCACAGGAACCAAACTCAGAGCTGATGGAGAAAACTCAGAGATCCTGACCCCTGAACTGGATATAGTTATAGGTAGGACCTAGGTTAGAATTTCTTGGGTGGGGGGGTGTGCATGTGTACATATACGGATGTTTAGCAGAGACTATGGCAGAGGTAGTTAGTATTTCTTTACAGTTATTCACTCTTTCTGCCATTATTAAAAGGATCCACACATTTTAGCTAAGCATATCTTATCTCCATCTCTGCTGAAGCCTGCAATTTCAATCTCTCTTGTTTCTAGGTAAAGCATTATGTCTAAGTTCTGGGTAATAAGATATGAGAGAACAGTATGTGTATACTCCCAATTATGCCTATAAGAAAAATTGTTTTTATGTTCCACTGTTATCACCTTACCATTAGCCAAAATATACAAGTGATATAGTGAGCTATAGTACACACCTGAGACCATGATATATGAGAGCCAAACCTTTAGGATAACTTGGGAAAATGATATAAAGAAACCTGGTTTTTAATACCACACAACTGCCATTCCTGTCACTGACAGTTTATGCCAGGTAGTTACTTGAGAGGGAAAGAAGTATCTATTTTACCTAAACAACTGTTTCTCTTAAAACAGCTGAAACTGTGTGCTAACCAATTTTAATTTGTATCTATCAAATTTTTTCATTCACTACAATATTAAAACTGACTATATAAATATGCATTAAACATTTACAAATATAGTTCTATACATCACAGAATTACAATAATTAAGCCAAGGTTTTTGTTCATTTGTTTAATTATAGGATATATTAAATCACATTGCTCTTGTAAACATATTACCAATAATATTAATACATAAATAATGAATAACACAGTGAGATCAAATGTTTTATGCTATTAATACGTTATTTTAAAATCAGAATATTTATGGCCAGGTGCAGTGGCTCACACCTGTAATCCCAGTACTTTAGGAGGCCAAGGCAGGTGGATCACCTGAGGTCAGGAGTTAGAGACCAGCCTGGGCAACATGGCAAAACCCTGTCTCTACTAAACACACAAAAATTAGCTGGGTGTAGTGGCTCATGGCTATAATCTCAGCTACTTGGGAGGCTGAGGCAGGAGAATAACTTGGACCTGGGAGGCAGAGATTGCAGTGAGCTGAGATTGCACCACTGCACTCCAACCTGGGTGACAAGAACGAAACTCTGTCTCAAATAATAATAATAATATTTTAATATTTGTTTTGTCCTTTTTAATTTCAATTTTTGTGTGTACTTTATACAATTCATATAACATATTATTTTATATTACATAAACTATGCATAAGTCCCAGATGAAGTAAAAGACAAGTAACTGGTTTGGTAAACTTTTCAGACCATGCTAAAACATAGATGTTAATACTTTATTACCTTGCACAATACCTGCAAAGCTGGAGATAAGATAATTATTGAGTAAATCAGGGGGAAAAAAGAGCAAATATTTAAGGGCATGTATTATTGAACTTGTCATAGCTCGGAAACAAGCTTATCTGGTGCTTGATCTCACAGGGAGTCTTCAGAGAGACAAAGGAAAACTACTGCATTTCCAGACAGTTGGGCAAAGGAGAGAAAGAGACATCATTTATTTACCAGTTATCATATTCCTTTAAACAAAATTGTTCTATGTAACATCTACTGTGTTCTAGTTCCAAATGGTGCTATCTGGTCCCTTTGAGACAGGTTGGCTACCACCAAAAGCCACAGCACAAAGGGATAGGGAAGGAGCTGGGACAGTCTGTTTTTGTGTGTGTGGCCAATGAGCACTCCCTGCTCAGGGCTGCACCTCAGCAACAACACAGAGTCTCTGGCACTAGGCTGGAAGGAGCTGAAAGGTGAGGTAAGGTGCTGCCCAGTTATGAATATGAGTGACTTCATGGACCTGGGAAGCCATTTAGATAATTCAGGATGATTTACTTTATACCATAAAGTTGTCAACAAAGCTTTTCGGAGTCTTTCCCCAAAGAATATTTTGTGGATTGCAGAAAAAGATTAAGTGACTGGCAATCTTCTTGGAGTGTCCACAGTAACATTAAACAGAACCCATCTGAAGAGGAAAAGTACAAGATTCAAAAGTGGCCTGGAGACCAGTTTAGTAGATACAGATATTAAGAAGCTGTAAGTCCCTTCATGAAAAAAAATACTAGATGCTTCTCTTTAAGTACTATAGCATTTTATAAGTAATCAATGACTAGTTTTAAGATTAAGAGTATTTTTAAGCGTAAGCATCTGAAAAGGATCTATAGCCACTGGAGGAGCATGACATTTGGAGGACTGAGGTGAGTCATTGAGTCTGAGAAGCCCTGAGCACCCAGAGAAGCCCTGAGCACCCAGGGAAGTCCTCTTGTGGCTATTTGTGGAGTGTGCAAGGCACTGGTGACACTTAGGAAGGGTAAAACTGCTTATAATATTCATTAAATACATACTAAACCTAACTAAATATGCATGTCAATATATTGAATATATTTATTTACTTGTACTCTGCTCCACTGGGAGTTCATAATCGCCAGAAACCTCTATTAACTTACTATAGGGAGCAATCCTACCTGGTCCTAATGCATTTACTACTGTAATTATTTTTTCCCTGAAAAAGCTGTAGATAGCAGATGGATAAATTTATAGGTCATAGTTTTGGATAAGTTATATGAGTATTTGACCAGTTCAACAAAAGGTACCTGTCATTTTAATAAAATAAACTTATGTTGAGAAATCGCTTAAATTAACAACCTCCACATGTTAAAGAGAATTAAGTCTGAAACTTTTGATATGCACATGAAATTCAGGCTCGTTTGTTTGGTGATTTTAAAGCATATGTGTGTGTGTGTGTATTTTACGAATAGAAGATCCCTTTAAAATAACCACTTGATAATATCCCAGTGGAATACATTGTTCATGATAATATATATTAATAGTGAAAAAATCCGTTATCTACTTTTATACATTGTCACATTCTGAGACTGCAGCACTGCAGTTAAACTTTTAAAAGAAAAACTTCAGCTGAATTAAATTTAAAGGAGTTTAGCTGAGCAATTCAGTATCTGGGCAGCCTGCTGAATCACAGCAGATTCAGAGACATTCCAGCATCCTGGAAGAAGATTTATAGACAAAAAAAAAAAAAAAAAGGGAAATGATGTACGAGAATTAGAATTGAAACACAGAAACAACTGGATTGGTTACAGTTTGGTGTTTACCTTATTTGAACACTGTTTGAACAGTTGGCTACATTTAATTGGCCAAAACTCAGTGATTGGTACAGGTGTGGGCTACAGTCAGTTTACACTTCCCCTTGTTATAGTTCACGATGTACAGAGAAACCTTTAGGCTAGATTTAAATATGTAAGAAGGCAGCTTCAGGCTAACCTTGATTAACAAAAAATTATTCATGATCTGGTAATTTTTTTCTGTGTTTATAAGAAAGCTTGGAACACTGTAAACTAGCCATGACTCTATTTTAGAAAAATGAGAATAAAACATCACCAAACTAGTTCTTCTAAGATATTATATAATATGGTTACATATCTGTTGAATCACTCTGTGGTGCCGGAATAATGGCCTGTGATATTTAATGCTTTTGGTTAAAATCCCATTTTTATGGTTCAAGAAATGTATTTTGATCCATGCACTCCATGTACTGATTTATCCACTTCACATCCAGTGAACCTAAAGCAGTTTTAAAGACTTCTGAAGATGCCAGTGAACATCTGAAAGTATTTTATGATACCTATACTAAAAAAAGAATTCCCATTACAAAATAGTTTAAATTGCCCTAACTATAAAAGAATTATTTTTCTAACAAGTGAACTTGTGTGCTGTTCCTTGTGCCCTTCCTATATTCTGTGACTCTTTCAGTAATGCGAGATCAGTTCTGCCTCTGCCCAGGCAATTAACTCTTTGGCTACAGTTCATCTGGTAACTTGATATCCTGTTCTCTTATTAGGTGCTGGGACTTGAATTTCACCCACCCTAGATGGGTCTTTGAACTCAGTGTGGTGTTGTTATATGAACTAGATTGTATCTCGTTTAAAATTGCTCACTGACACACACAGAGGGAGAAAGGCAAGGGGTTCTTCAGCAGGAAGTCTGTGTTCACTGTGGAAGTACTTCATCAGTTTTTGAAGCCATTCTTTGTGTTTTAAGAAAAGTCACTTATTTTTGCATAATCAGAGAAAACATTTTCTCCAAAAATGTTATGTTTAACATATTAATTAAAATATATAAATAACAGGCTTAGGAATTTAAAGTCTATTTTTACTCAATATGAAGAAAGTAATGGTTTAAGGCTTTTCCACAATATTCTGAGATTCTTAGTTTTCTAATATCATGCAAAGAGGTATGAAGAGAGTAAAAAAATGGTTTATCTTTCTCCAAACACGTAGTATATTTGGCAAAATAAATAATATATAATTAGTCAAAAAGGGTCAAATAAGTATTGACCCTTGACCTTCCCCAAAAGCTGTTCTGTTATTATTTTCCTCAGAGATATCAAGGTTCCTCAGAGAGAGAAACCTGCTTTCTAGTGGTCAAGACAATGGGAGTTCCAGCTGCTGTTAGTAGATTCTGTGTTCTGAAATACAACCATTGTTCTCATCTGCTATAGAAGGCAAAGGAGGAAAAAAACATAATTGCTTAATGTATAGACTATGTAATAATTGCTTTTCTCTCCTTTTAACTTTGAATATTAATTAAGTGGTAGCTTTAAAATAAGTGGTACTTCTTTAAAGTAGTGGTGAATAAAAAATAGGTTTAAAGGATGCAATTTTTAGATTTAAAAATATATTGTTTTTTAAAATTTTATTATTTTTTAACTTTTATATTGGGTTCAGGGGTACACAAGCAGATTTGTTATACTGGTAAATTGTATGTCATGGGGATTTGGTGTACAGATTATTTGTCACACAGGTAATAACCATAGTACCCAATAGTTTTTTTTTTTTTGATTCTTTCTTTCCTCCCATTTACCACCTTCAAGTAAGCCTTGGTGTTTGTTGTTCTCTTCTTTGTGTCCATGTGTACTCAATGCTTAGCTCCCGCTTGTAAGTGAGAACATTTGGTATTTGGTTTTTTGTTCCTGTGTTAGTTCATGTAAGATAATGGCCTCCAGCTCCATCCATGTTGCTGCAAAGGACATGATGTCATTCATTTTTATGGCTGTGTAGTATTCCATGGCATATATGTACCACATTTCCTTTATCCAGTCCATCACTGATGAGCATTTAGGTTGATTCCGTGTCATTGCTATTATGAATAATGCTGTGGTAAACATACATGTTCACGGTTTTAATGATAGAATGATTTATATTCCTTTGTTTATACCCAAAAACGGTTTTTGGGTCAAATAGTAATTATATTTTGGAATCTCTGAGAAATCACCACCCTGCTTTTTACAATGGCTAAACTAATTTACATTACCATCAGCAGTGTATATGTAAGTGCTCCCTTTTCTCTGCAACCTCACCAGCATTTCTTATTTTTTGGTATTTTAATAATAGCCATTCTGACTGGTGTGAGATGGTATCTCACTGTGGTTTTGATATGCATTTCTCTAGTGATTTGTGATTTTGAGCATTTTTTCATATGCTTGTTGGCCACGTGTATGTCTTCTTTTGAAAAGTGTCTATGCATGTGCTTTGCTGCTTTGTCTGCTTTTTAATTAGATTGTTTGTTGCTTATTAATTTGTTTGAACTAATTATACAAATTAGATATTAGACCTTTGTCACATTCAGAGTTTGCAAATATTTTATCCCATTCTGTAGGCTGTCTGTTTACTCTGTTAATACTTTCTTTTGTTGTGCAGAAGCTCCTCAGTTTAATTAGGTCTCACTTGTCAATTTTTTGTTGTTGTTGTTGCAATTGATTTTGGCATCTTCTAATGAAATATTTTGCCAGGGACTCTGTCCAGAATAACCTAGGTATTTTCTAGGTTATCTTCCACGGTTTCTCCAGTTTTTGCTTTACGTTTAAGTCATTAATCCATGTTGAGTTGATTTTTATATATGCTGTAAGGAAGGGGTCAGTCCAGTTTTAGTCTTCTGCATATGGCTAGCCAGTTGTCACAGAACAATTTATTGAATAGGGAGTCTTTTTCCCATTTCTTTTTGTTGTTGACTTTGTTGAAGATCAGATTATTGTAGATGTATGGCATTAGTTCTCAGCTGTCTCTTCTGTTACAATGGTCAATGCGTCTGTTTTTGTATCAGTACCATGCTGTTTGGCTACTGTAGCTTTGCAGTATAATTTGAAGATGGGGGCTAGGCACTGTGACTCAAGCCTGTAATCCCAGCACTTTGAGATGCAAAGGCATGTGGATCACTGGGGACCAGCGTGGCCAACATGGTGGAACTCTGTCTCTACTAAAAATACAAAAATTAGCTGGGTGTGGTGGCACCTGCCTGTAATCCTAGCTAGTCTGGAGGCTGAGGCATGAGAATTGGTTGCACCCTGGAAGCCAAGGTTACAGTGAGTCTAGATCTTGCCACTGCCCTGCAGCCTGGGCCAAAGGAAAAAAAAAAAAAAGTGGGGAGGGAGGGTAATGTGATGCCTCCAGCTTTGTTCTTTTTTGCTTAGAATTGCCTTGGTTACTTGAGCTTTTTTTCATTTCCATGTGAATTTTAAATATCATTTTTCTAGTCTGTGAAGAATGTCATTGTTTGATAGGAATAGCTTTGAATCTGCATATTGTCTTGCTAGTATGGCCATTTTAACAGTATTAATTCTTGCTATCCATGAGCATGGAATGCTTTTCCATTTGTCTGTGTCATCTCTAATTTCTTTGAGCAATGTTTTGTAATTCATTTTGTAGAAATCTGTCACCTCCCTGGTTAGCTGTATTTCTAGGTATTTTATTTATTTTGTGGCAATTGTGAATGCGATTGCATTCCTGATCTGGCTATCAGCTTTAATGTTGTTGGTATATAAGAATGCTACTGATTTTTGTACATTGATTTTGTATCCTGAAACTTTGTTGAAGTTGTTTATCAGAACTAGGAATCTTTGGGCATAGACTATAGGGTTTCTAGGCAGACAATCATGTTATCTGCAAACAGGGGTAGTTTGACTTCCTCTCTTCCTATTTAGATGCCCTTTATTTCTTTATCTTGTCTGATTGTTCTGACTAGGACTTCCAGTAGTATGTTGAATAGGAGTGGTGAGAGTAGACATCCTTGCCTTGCTCCAGTTCTCAAGGGGAATGCATCCAGCTTTTGCCCATTCAGTATGATGTTGGTTGTGGGTTTGTCATAGATATATCTTATTATTTTAAGTTATGTTTCATCAATGCCTAATTTTTAAGGGTTTTTATCATGAAGAGATGTTGAGTTTTATCAAAATTCTTTCTGCATCTATTGACATAATCACATGGTTTCTGTTTTTGTGATGAATTTATGTAATAAATCAAAGTTATTGATTTGTGTATGTTGTAGCAAACTTGCATCCTAGGGATAACACTTACTTGATCACACTGGATAAGCTTTTTGATATGCTGCTGGATTTAGTTTGCTAGTTTTTTTTTTTTTTTGATGATGATTTTTGCACCTATGTTCATCAAGCAGACTGTCCTGAAGTTTTCTTTTTTGTTATTGTTTTTCTACCAGGTTTTGTTATAAGGATAATTCTGGCCTCATAAAATGAATTAGGAAGAAGTCCTTTCTCCTCATTTTCTTTGGAATTACCTCTGAAGGAAAAGGACCAACTCTTCTTTATATATGTGGTAGAATTTCACTGTGAATCCCTCTAGTCCTAGGCTTATTCTGGTTGGTAGGCTTTTCATACTGATTCAATTTCAGAAGTCATTATTGGTCTGTTCAGGGATTCAGTTTCTTCCTAGTTCAATTTTGGGAAGTTGTATCCTTCTAGGAATTTATCCATTTCTTCTAGATTTTCTCGTTTGTGTGCATAGATGTGTTAATAGTTATCTCTGAGGGCTTTTAAAATTATTATTTCTAAAGGTTCAGTGGTAATATCCCTTTCTCATTACTGGTTGTGTTTACTTGGATTTTTTCTCTCTCTCTCTCTCTTTTTTCTTTATTAGTCTAGCTAACAATCTATCAATCTTATTTATTCTTTTAAATAACCATCTCCTGGATTTATTAATCTTTTGAAAATTTTTTTGCATCTCAATTTCCTTCAGGTCAGTTTTGATTTTAGTTATTTCTTGTCTTCTACTAGCTTTGGGCACTAGGGGTGATGTCACATTGTCAATTTGAGACATTTTTCACTTTTTAATATGGGTGTTAAGTATTGTAAAATTCCTTCTTAACACTGTTTTTGCTGTGTCCCAGAAATTCTGGTATGTTGTATCTTTGTTCTCATTAGTTTCAAATAATTTCTTGATTTCTGTCTTAATTTTATTTTTTACTCAAAAGTCATTCTGAAGCAGGTTAATTAATTTCCATGTACTTGTATGGTTTTGAGCAATTTTCTTAGTACTGATTCCTATTTTTATTGTTACATGGTTTGAAAGTGCTGTTATGATTTTGGTCTTTGTGAATTTGCTGAGGACTGTCATATGGTTGGTTAATTATGTGGTCAATTTTAGAGTATGTGCCATGTGACAATGAGAATAATGTATATTCTATTGTTTTGTATGAAGAATTCTGTAAATGTCTATTTGGCCCATTTTGTGAACTGTTGAGTTCAGGACCCAAATATATTCATTAGTTTGCAGCCTTGTTGATCTGTCTAATATAGCTATTGAGGTGCTGAAGTCTCCCACTATTATTGTGTGGGTGTCTAAGTCTCCACTTAAGGTCTCTAAGAACTTGCTTTATAAATCTAGGTACTCCTTTGTTGGGTGCATACATAATAAGAATAGTCAGGTCTTCTTGTTGAATTATACCCTTTGCCAATATGTAATGGCTTTCTTTGTCTTTTCTGATTGTTGTTGGTTTAAAGTCTGTTTTGTCTTAATTTAGAATAGCATCCCTTTACTTTGAGCCTATGAGTGTCATTGGATGTCAGTTGGGTCTATTAAAGATAGCATATAGTTGGGTCTTGATTCTTTATCCAGTTTGCCACTCTGTGTCTTTTAATTGGGGCATTTAGCTAGTTTACATTCAATGTTAATATTGGTATGTATTGATTTGATCCTGTCATCATTTTGTTAGCTGGTTATTATGCAGACTTGATTGTGTGGTTGTTTAATAGTGTCATTTTCTATGTACTTAAGAATGTTTTGTGGTGGCTGGTAAAGGTCTTGTCTTTTCATATTTAGCACTCCTTTAAGGACCTCTTGTAAGGCAGGTCTGTTGCTAATAAATCCCTTAGCATTTGCTTATCTGAGAAGGGTCTTATTTCTTAGTTTATGAAGCTTAGTCTGGCTTGATATTAAATACTTTATTGGAATTTCTTTAAGAATGCTGAATATAGGCTCCTTGTCTCTTTTGGCTTGTAGGGTTTCTGCTGAAAGATCCACTCTTAGTCTTGTAAAGTTCTCTTTTTAGGTTACCTGACCGTTTACACTAGCTGTTGTTAACATATTTTCTTCGATTTCAACTTCAGAGGATATGATGATGATATGTCTTTGGGGATGGTTGTCTTGTATAGTTATTTTCAGGGGTTTGCTGCATTTTCTGAATTTGAATCTTGGTCTCTCTAGTAAGGCTGGGAACATATTCATCAATGATATCCTCAAATATATTTTCAAATTGCTTGCTTTCTCTCCCTTTCTTTCAGGGATAATAATGAGTCATAGATTTGGTATTTTTACATAATCCTATATTTTTGGGGATATAATTCAATCTTCTTTATTTTTTTTTCTTTATTTTTGTCTGACTGAGTTATTTCAGATAACCTATATTCAACCTGACTTTCTCTCCTCAGCTTGATTGATTCTGCTGTCAATACTTGAGATTGTATTATAAAATTCTTTAAGTGAGTTTTTCAGCTGTATCAGATTAGTTTGGTTCTTTCTTTAAATGGACAGTTTTCTTTTATCTCTTGTATAATTTGTTTGCATTCCTTATATTCCTTGGGTTGGGTTTTAACTATCTCCTGGATGTCAGTTATCTTTGTTCCTACCTATATTCTGAATTATATTTTTGTCATTTCAGCCATTTCAGTCTGGTAAAGAATGATTTCTGGGGAACTAGTGTGGCTGTTTTTAGGTAAGAAGACACTCAGGTTTTTTGAGTTGGTTCTTTCTCACCTGTGTAGGTTGGTGTTCCTTCATTCTTTGAAGTTATTGTCTTTTTGATGGTTTTTTTTTTTTTTTTGGTTTTATCTTCTATAATGTCCTTGGGAGTTTGATTTTAGCATTTCTGGAAGATATTAGGGAGCCAAGGCTCAGCTCAGCACTCTTGGTCTGCATGCTCTAACTTGGGGTCTGTAACCAGGCTCATGACTTTGTTCTCTGGTGTTTTGAAGTTAGAAATCTGCTGCACTGGAGGGGCTGAGGTGTTTCGGTTCTGCTGGCCCCAGCACTCTGATATTATAGATAGTGCCAGCGAAAGGACTTTGTTGGGGTGGTGGCAGTGGGATCCATGCTTACTTGTACATGCTAGGAGCTGTGACAGCATGGTGGGGTACATGGTGTTGACTGGGGCAGGGTAGTGGCAGAAATGGGACTGAGGTGTTCCTGTGTGAATTTGCTTTGGTTCCTGAGGTGGGGTTGCTGATGTTCATGCTCACATTTGCACCATCAGCACTAGGCACAGGGCACTGGTGGGCATAGGGTTGCCTGCCTCTGGGTGTGATTTTGAATCATCAGCAGTGGCAGGATGGGAGTGGACTGGGTTGCCGACATTTGTGTGAACATTTGCACTGGCGATGGGTGACATGGCTGAAAGCCCGCATATTAGCAATTGGAGGAGAGGACAGTGGATTATGCTCATGCTGACAACAGCAGTGGTTCTCTTGCATGAGTGCCAGTGGAGGAGGAGAGATGGGGTCTTCACGTATAGGCAGCAGCAAAGAGGTGGGAGAGTGACCATGGGTATGTGCCAACAAAGTGGCACAGGGAAGACTACAGTAAGAAGAAGGTACAAGTGGGCTGGTGCATGTGGGTGGGGGCCACTCTGCTGGAGCTCTCAGTCAGGAGCAGTCTGCCAGCAAAGGAGCTATGATGAGGACCCCCAGGAAGCACCCTGTTTGGGCAAACACCCAGTCCAGCAGATGTGCACAGGCTGGAGCTCTAGGAGACAGGGTGGCACTCAGATTGGACTGGTTTCATCTCACAGGCAAGAAAGGCTTGGTCTGTCCAGATCCAACAGTCACGCTATGGCCAAAGTCTCCTAGAGGAGCATGACATTGCATCATTATTTCAAACTCACTATTCCCCCTTCATACCCATAGATCAATTCTATTTTCTAGCAAGTGATGGGAAATACTTAGTAGGTAATTATTCCAAAAATAATAGATTTGACATCCTTATTTCATGAGAATTTATACTTTTTCAGCCACATAATGCTTCAATTTTAGAATTCATTAAGTGCCTACTGTGCAAAGTATGTGTTCAGTACTGAGCCAAGCAATGATACTTAAGTCAGGAATTCTCCATAAAGAGCCTTCCACTGTAGATTAGAGGTGCATATCCTTTTGAATGACTGTAGCTACAGGTACAGCATCAACCATGACTGATAACTTAGGATGTGAATTGTAACTAATATCTCAGTACTTTTCAGCCAATGTTTTTTTTTTTTTTCCAGGAAAATTTAAGCATGTGTTTTCCAGTACAGAAATCTACAATGTGTGGTATAAAATATACACAGTAACCAGGATTTTGAAAAAATGAAGAGGTGGTTTGCATCTTTTTTTTTTTTTTCCCCTGAAGTGTGTGAAGTCTCCCTCTGTCACACAGGCTGGAGTGCCATGGCACAATGTTGGGTCACTGCAATCTCTGCCTCCTGGGTTCAAGCAATTCTCCTGTCTCAGGAACCCCTACCCTAGTAGCTGGGAATATAGGTGCTTGCTATCATGCCTGGCTAATTTTTGTATTTTTAGTAGAGACAAGGTTTCATCATGTTGGCCAGGCTGGTTTGCTTTTTTAACTTCACTAAACATCTATCTTTCTCAAATTATATAATAGTCAATTCTCCTATATGAGCAAGAAGCTTGATAATTATGATGTTTATAATTTATTTCTCAAACACTAATTAATTCCACATTATGATATTTTTTATTCTTTCTCTGTATCTGATACTTCTATTATTTATTAGATCTCAGCCAATTTGTCCTTAGTTCCTTTAAAATAAAATAGCATTACTTATGCAATTGTCAACAATGCAATTTTGTATCTTATTTACAAAGTTTTAAGATAATTATCTCAAGAGATTTCTCAAACATTCATTTTATCATTTCTTCAAATATGACTTTAAACCTGAGAATTTTACCCTGAAATTGGATTTCAAATTCTAATTAAACTGAGGTAAACTCATGTGACCTTAAAAACTACAATACAAAAGAAAGCAACATTTCCTTCTTTTTAGTTTATTTTAGAATCAATATTTAGCATGTTTGAATTTCTACTTGTCTAATAGATTATCATTGTTTATACATGCAATTCAACTGGAAATATGCAATAATTTTATTAGTTAATATGCCCATAGGTTATAGTATATCTTCTTAACTCAGAAAATATAGTTACAGATAATATAAATTCATTGTAGCTATAAATATAAATATTTAATTAGATACATCTTCATTTAAAGAGAGAACCTATAGAGTCATCGTGGGATTTGAAATGCATTTCATCATTTGTTTTTATACAACGTTGTAGGGTTCTCCTAAAAGGAAGGATGGGTATTTGTCTTTTTGACATATTTATTTCTGGAGCTCTTTTTATGGATAATTCAAATACTAAATTTCAAAGACTTCTATTTAGTGTTTTTATTAGTCAGAGTCCCAGCTGGAAACAGACTGCAGTTAAAATTAGGATAATTGATGGAAGGCTTAATAAAAGAACTAAATATAAAGTAAGTAAGATATAAAGGAATTACATGAGACATCCTGAGATTCTTAGACTGGTAGGAGTCATGTTATTTTCAACCCGAGTCCCTTTGTGTGAGTTTAGGAAGGGAATATTTTTGGAGCCTCAAAAGTAAATGTCCTGTTAAAAGGGTTTCTTTAAAAAGAGCAGGTTCATTTTGTTGAGGGACATAGACAGCTTCAAAGTAAGGAAGCAAGGGGATAAATATTCAAATTTGTTCTTTCACAGATCTTTTTAAGCATCTCCCTGTTAACTAAATACCGCAAGGACCCTGAGTTCCTGGGTGTCTTTTAACGCCGTTTATACAAGCTAAGCTCAGAGATCCAAGTGAAGGATGGCTCTTGAGGGGCCAATAGAAGATATCGGACACAATAAATGTCAGAAAACAGTCAAACTATTGGGTCACGTACACAATTCACAGATTTTTCTGTAGTCCATTATCATAATTCAAATAAATTAAATATTTTATTAGTAGGACATAATTTATACTAACCTAATTATATATCAGTTAGTATATACTATAGTTGATAAACATAACAAAATGGAAGTAATATTAGTTTATTCTCCTATGAAATTCGTTTGTGTCCCAAAAGTACGATATATCCTTCATTTGGTCATTTTAGGTTTAGGACTCCAGGTGGGATTAGATTATTTTGTTCATTTCATTGTAGCAAAATTTGGAAGCTGCTAAGGTCAGGAAATTATAAAGGTTTAGTAATGTGCTATGGATGCATTAGAACAAATCAGGTGTACCCTATTGTAACCATGCTTTCTGGCTGGGCTGCCTTCTCATAGTACTCTTTTCCTTATTCTTTTTTTCTCAGCTTTTCATAAACCAAAAGAAGGGCAATGTCAGTAAAGTGGTGGAGTAGGTAGTTCTGTGCTCTTATTTTCCCTAGAATTATAGAAAAACAAGCAGAAATTATTAAAGTCAAATTTGTCAGAACTCTAAAAAACACTCAGAAGGTTAGAGCAACAAAGTGGGTAATGAGTCATAAAAATTAGCAACTTCAAAATAGTAGGAAGGCTTTTTAATGTTTTTGCTTGCCCTTGCTCCATACTTTTGCATCTTGAAGAGAAAAGTCTGTATTCCCAATGTGGGACACTCGCCACTGGCTCCAGAAGGAACATAGAATACCTTATTAACAAATTATTGTGTATGTCTCTTCTACCTTGCCTGGGAACTCCCTAAAAGAACTCAGGCCAGAAGAGAGATGAGAATCACTTGAAAATTTTGCAAGTAAAATTAATAACCCACAGATACACGGGACAGAAGATTATTGCATGTTTTGACTGCTTAAGGCCATGAGCAAGAGCTAGAAAAAATTTATTTGGGAAATTCGAATATTCAAAATCATCTCTCTAAATGGGGAAATTTGGAAGCCCACAAGCATGCTCACAGCAAGAGGCATTCTCAGTAAAGACCTGGGAGGATCCTAAGCTTTCACCTCAGGCTGATCCCTAACCTCACTGTTGAGTAAGTGCCCAAGACAGAGTCAATCTGCAAAGACTGACTAAAGTTTGTTTGTTTGTTTGTTTTAATATTTTTAGTCCCCAGTGTTTGAAGAAACCTCTGTCAAAACATCATTTAACAGAAATTAAGTAACAGAGACTTTAATGTTCACACATGATAAGAAATACAGTCTTCACAAAAAATAATTTAGAAACTCCCAAAATAAATTGATTAATATAGCTTTCAACAATCGAAAGCAACACAAGAGACATAAATCAAAAATCCCTAAGCCAGAAACCCCAGAGAAGTATAAAAACCTTATTTCCAAGATTTGGGCCTTATAATCTTCAAATACTCAGATTTAAACAACAAAATAAATCACAAGGCATAAAATGAAAGAGGAAAGTATGGCCCATTAAAAGAAAAAATAATAGATTGATAGAAATCATCCCTAAGAAAACCCTGACGTAGGACTTACTAGACAAATATTTGAAAACAGCTGTCATATATTCTGAAAGAGCTAAAAGAAACATAGACAAAACAAAAACAAATCAGAAAAAAAAAACAGTGCATGAGCAAAATGAGAGTGGTGATAAGAAATAGATTACAAAAAGAAATGAAGCGGTAATACTGGCTCTGAAATAAAAGAACTGCAAAGAAAAATTCACTAGAAAGCTTGAATTTAAGCAGGCAGAAAAAAATAGTAAACATTAAAAGAGGAGAATTGAAATGATCAATTCTGCAGTATAGAAGAAAAAGAAAATAATGAGGAAAAGTGAACAAAGCTTAAGGGATCTGAGGCACACAATCAAAAAGAACAATATACACAGTATGGGTGTTCTAGAAGGAAAAGAGAAAATAGACAGACATAATATTTGAAAAAATAATGGCCAAAAGCCTCCCAAATTTGGTGAGATATATGAATTTATGAATCCAAGAATCTCAACAAATTCTGAGTTAAACTAACTGAGTTTATTTACATTTTTTTAATTTGAATTAGATCAATTTGAGTTAGATTTTTATAAATCTATTATTTTAAATACCATGGCAACAAACAATCTAAAAATATACATAAAGGAAATAATAAGTGAATAGAAATGAGTTTATTATAAGAAATCATCAAAATACAAAAGAAGACAGTAAGGGAGGAAATGAAGAATAAAAATGGCATTTTACGTACAAAAATTAAAAATGGTAGAACTAGGTCCTTTGTTATCAGTAATTACTTTAAACATAAGTATATTAAACTTTCCAAACAAAAGACAGAGATTTGCTCAATGGAAAAAATAATAATTCAACACTATGCTGTCTACCAGGTGCTTTTTATCAAAGACACAAATAGATTAAAAGTGAAAGGGTGAAAAAAGATATTTAATGCAAATAATAATGAAAGGAGAGCTGGGTGGCAGAAAAAAAAAGACTATATCAAAAACCATTACAAGAGACAAAAAATATTATATTGATAACATGGTCAATTCATTAAATAGTATAATACTTATAAATATATATGCATAAAATATAAAACATTAAAATATATGAAGTGACATTTACAGAACCAAAGGGAGGAATGGACAGTTCTATAATAAGAGTTTGAGACGTTAATAAACCACTTTGAATAATAGAACTTTTAGGCTGAGCATTGGTAGAAAATAGAGGATTTGAGGGGCACCATAAAGCAACAGTATAAAGCAATAACAGTCATATTTAGAGCACTTCAGATAACAACAGCCAAATGCACATTCCTCTCAAGTGCACGTGGGACATACTCTAGAATGGGCCATATTTTACTTCAGAAAACATGTCTCATTGATTTTAAAAGATAGATATAAAGCAAAATATCTTCTCTGACCCAAACAGGATGAATTTAGAAATAAATCACAGAAGAAAAACTGGAAAATTCTGAAATATGTGGAAATTAAACAACATACTCAAACAATTAATGGATCAAAGAAGAAATAAGATAAATTAGAAATTATATAGAAATAAATAAAAATGAAAATATACCAAAATTTAAGGAATGTAGCAAATACAGTTTTAGAAATTTATAGCTGTACATTTAAAGCAGAAGAGATTTCAAATGAATAATGTAACTTCTTTTTCTTATTGAAACTTTCCCAATTTTCTTTTTTCTTTTTTTTTTTTTTGTTCTAGGATACATGTGTAGAAAGTGCAGGTTTGTTACACAGTTATACATGTGCCATGGTGGTTTGCTGCACCCATCAACCCATCTAGGTTTTAAGCCCCACATGCATTTGGTATTTGTCCTAATACTCCCTCTCCCTTTGTCCTCCACCCCATGACAGGTCCCAGTGTGTGATGTTTTCCTCCCTGTGTCCACATGTTCCCATTGTTCAACTCTCACTTATGAGCGAGAACATGTGGTGTTTGGTTTTCTGTTGCTGTGTTAGTTTGTTGAGAATGATTGTTACTAGTATCATCTATGTTCCTGCAAAGGAAATAAACTGATTCTTTTTTATGGCTGCATAAAATTCCATGGTGTATAGGTGCCACATTTTCTTTATCTAGTCTATTATTGATGGGCATTTGGGTTGGAACTTTACTTTTTAGGGAACTAGAAAAAAACGAAACCCAAAGCTAGTAGAAAAAAAATTAAAAAGACTATAGTGAAATAAATAAAATAGATACTAGAAAAATAATAGAGAGAACCAATAAACCAAAAGTTGGTAGCACAAATCTCTTGTATTTATTGCATAGGTTCTAACTAATCATCTTTAATAATTGAATCTTGCCTATTAACATAGTATATGCTTCTTTTTTGCAAGAGAAACAAAAATTGGAACATTGAGGACTACTACATAGTACAATTCTCAAGATGTAGGTTGTCATCAAATTAATCTTTAGATTATTACAATTAAAACTTTATAAATTCATCTACAATAGGAGATTCCACTTACCAAAGACTGAATTCCAAATTACATCTAAGATTGTTCTCAAATGTTTCATTCTATGATTGAAATAATGACATTTACATTAAATTATTGAAAGGTTAAGTACTATGCCCTGAAAAAAATAAAGAGTTTTCAAAAGTATAGAACAAATCAGGCTTTGGAATTAATCTCACTATTGTTTTAGACTATATAGAAAATTATGTAGAAAATATAGTAGTTTGGTAGACAAATATGCGTCATTTTTGAGTGTGGGCTTGTTTGGGCAGAATCCTGTTTTCATCCTTAGAATTAAATGTCTACTCTGCACAGTTAATTTATTTACGTAAGTGCTCAGTAATAATGTTAAATTAAAAGACATTCCTTCTCTTCTCCAGTACACAAAGGACTAAATCTAACAAGTTGGAAAGTTGGTATGAAGGAGACTACTGGAAAACTAAGAAACAGTGTTACTGGGGAAAGAGACAGAGATATAACATTTTACATACGTACACATTGAAAGTCCCCTTATTTGTTCCAATAAGTATTAACCAAGTGCCAGACTTCATGCCAACAAGAGGTGACTAAAGGAGGAAAATTGCAGATGATGTTTTTGCCCTTATGATACCAAGAGTCTAGAAGAATCAAAATTCATGAGGAGATAATTATGTGAATTAATTAGACCATCCCAATTGGGGCCAGAGATACAAAGACTAAATAGGCTCTGAGAAAGTTTAGTGAGGTATGTAGCCAAGTCTGAGAGGTAAGGGAAGGCTTTTTTTGGGAAGCTGGCATTTAAGTTGGAAGCTAGAAATGGATTGGAGGAAGTGAGGCTCTAGGAGAGGACAGCACGGAACAGACCAGAGATCAGGAAAAGCCTGTCCGGAAGAGAGGTGGTAACATCAGGTGGGAACTAGACTCTGTCAGGCCTTGTGAACGACATCATGGACTTGGGTCTTTATCCCAACAACAATGAAAACCCATTGAGGGATTTTAACACGGATCATTATGCTCAGACTTGAATTGCAAATATTACTGTGTTTTTAGCAGGGGAAATGTATCAGCATTTAGGAGATGAGTTAATGAGCTATTTTGAGAAATACTGCTTTAACGGCAATTCCTTTAGAAAACTGATTTTGGCACTGAAGTCCATAGCAAGGAATCACAATCAGTGGTCCTTAACACTGGACATTGAAATTGGAAAGGAATGAATGTTCTGTCTGGCGAAAGTCACCATAAACATAGGCACCTGCTAACGACAGAGATAGGACAGTCATAGGCATAGGGAAAATATCTGAGGAACCTAATATAAGAGGAACTTTACATGTTGACCAGAAAAAAACAAACAAAAAATACCAATCCATTAAATATACAGGCAATATATAGTAAGTATATTTTTTTGCCAGCAAATACATATTAATTGGTGTTCTAATTAATAAATAGCCAAGAAAATGCAAATTTTAAAACTCGAATGCTAGAATATTGAATTTTTAAAGTAGATGGCAATGGTCAACTTTTACTACAAAATAAAAATTAGTGAGAATGTATAAAATCATGATTGCTGATATCTTAGATTTATGTTACAAAAATGTCACAGTTCTTAAGTTTAAGAGAAAATATTAGAAACCATAAACCTTATTCTCTGGAATAAGTCTGAGGCAGACACATAGTAGGGGTGAATTAGAGAAGAAAGACAAAAACTTGCTAAAACACACATTCCAAAAAGTTCTGAATATGTAATATTATTGGTTCACAAGGAAACATACTCTTGCTGGAAACTAGGATGCAACCCTATTAGTATATAATTTTGCTTATCAAATTAAACAACAGGGACTTTTTGATAGTACTTGATCAAGTAACACTGAAACTTATTCTAGTGAAGACCTCTATGATCCCACATTTTAATGCGATCACAATGCAGAGGGACAGGGTCACATAAATAAACCCCAAATAACGGAATTTTAGTAGTCTGTGTTCCCATAAAAAATCAGTGTTAGTATCACTATTTTGAAGAAATATTTATACAGATAGCATTTTGCTTGTTTTGTATTGTATTTTAAGAGCAGTATAGTATTTTTATTCCTTTGTTCATGAAACATCAATATAAAAGTGCACTAATCTAAACCTTCAGAAAACAGACCAAGAAATATATATATATATATATATATATATATATATATATATATATATTTGTGTGTATATATATATATATCTATAAAACCTGATTAATTTCGTTCACCTGTCACATGCATAATCTATACAAGTTCCTTGACAGTATTATATCAAGAGCTTTATACTGTTGTGCAGCCTTGATCTGATAAATGACTCAAAAAAAGTACTTACACTACAGTTGCTGTTATTTCAACCTAAAACACTATAGATTAAATGCTCTGTAAGTATGCACTGTCCATAGGGAATAATCGTATTATTTTTACATTTATTAAAACCTTACAGAGTTATGAAATGTTGCATAACTGTGTCCCAACAAAGCCTGAAATTAAGGGAATTTTTAAATGGTTATACTTTCTTTTCCTATAATACACAAATTTTAAAAATCTTCCATATTCATTGCAATCAGAGTAACTAAAAGATGGTTTCCTTGACCAATGCTACTGATTTCAAATATTACTTCATCATAATGTTATAATGGTGACTTGGATATATTTTCTTAATTAAATTAAATTTAAATAAACCATAATCCAAGTTTTGTTTTATGTATAATTCATTATTTAAATCTGTATCCACATATAGTCAAAATTTAATTCATAATATGTAAAATTAAAGGTTTATAAATTTTATTTGAATTACAGTTTTTCGAGATGTAAAAATCATTGAAACTAATTGTGTCAGAAAATTACATAACAATAGTGAAAACAATATACTGGCAAAAAAGTGTCAAGATTAAATGGACTGAAAAAAAAGTCTGTAAAAAGCAAATAAAATTTATCTTAATTTTGACACTGATTTATAATCTGGTGAGGAGCATATCATTTGGAGTCCTCTTGACTAGACTTTTACCTGAAAATAAATGTCATCATAATACCCATCATGTACCAATATAGCATGATAATACAAAGTTTAATGACTGTACTTGTAAAATATTTTGGGTGCTTAGAGGGAAGATGCTTTATTAACTTGAGAACTTTTCCTTTAGGCTTGAATATGCAAGTCATAATGTGAAAATAATTTTATTTTCAGATTTTTTACATCTATTTTAAAGTGCCATATTCTTAAAACACAAGAATAAAAAGCAGTTTCTTATAAGATGTATAATAGCCAACCATTTTAATAGTATGATATTAGGATAGAAATTTTTTTAGAATAGTATTTATGATCAATAATAATCCATAGCATTCCCAAAGCAAGCAAAGAAAACAATATAATAATAAATGTTAAATACATTTACAATTAAATATATTGTTAACTAAGAAAAGTTAATGCTATAAATCAGTGGCTTTGGTTTAATTTCAGTAAATTGATTGAGAAAAAAATTTCTTTTAGATTTGAAAACCTATGGCATGGTGAGATTATATATAAGGTTGTATCTCATAATTGATAGAAAAGCAATCTGTAAATAGTGATGTGTCTTTTTAATTTTTAGTTTTTAAACTTATTTACATACATTTGCTTTTAATTTAGACCTCTGGAATTTACCCTCTGTAGGTGATGTTGATGATCAACACTCTATCTTTCCTTTTACTTAGTAAATTAAGACTAATACTGCACTCATATTTACAGGTATATAGACACCTCTAAAGTTCAGTAAGACAGTTGGCTAAAGAAAGAAGATATTTTAGTTATTTGATAGAGAAAGCCAAAGCTACAGATTATTTTATTTTTAATATTTAAAGACCTTGAGAGATGTCTTATTTCAGTGGCATGTGTAAGTCAAATCAATGAGTATGTTTCAAAATTACATGTGTTACGTTAGTATAATATTTTTAAAAATTTGACTAAGATGGCAATGCCATTAACAATGACAGGGTATGTATAATTTTTGTTTGACTTTTACTTTCTTCCATATAAAGCTTTTATTTCTTCCTTTGATATTTTATCTAAATATTCTTCTTAAATACTTGAAAATACCACTTTAATGCTCTGTTCTCAGCTATACATACTCAATTATTTTAACTCTAATTTCTCACATTTAAAGTTTTACCATCTTTTTTCCAGTTTAATTTTATTTTAGTCATGCCAAAACTCACTTTGTGAGTTGAGTTGTGCTTAAGACAAAGCAATGCGAATGGTAAAAACTACAAATAAATATACCAGACAGTTCTTTTTGTATGGCTTGGTTAATTTTATTAGTGATTATACAAAATGCTTTAAAAGAGATTTAAAGATAAGTGTTTTTCAAGTTACCATCCAATATCATTATTTTTTTGACATTGTGGATAACTTGAAAACATTTATTTAAATTTAGTTGCCATTCAATTTTTAAGACTTTGGAAATTAAATGAATATATTACAATGCACACATGAATAATTCTCATTTTCCATAGCTTTAAAACAAAATAGTGCATTTATATATCTTTTCAAAAATCATATGCTTTTGAATTTTAACACATGGGAAATTTTATCATTTATATATTAATGTATCATCAAGCTAATTGATGTTTGGAAATATAATTGAAATGAAATATTGATCTGATTTATACATATTCAATGTTATTTCACATTCATATCTGTTCGTGAGTTAAAATATGTAAGTATGTGTAAGAGAGAAGTAGGTGATGGAAATATGGCTTGAGGCATTGACATCATATCCTAACATATATTTGGTTAACTACAATGTAGAATCAGTTGAGATAATTAAATATTTTCCACTTTTCTCTAATATTAAAAATGTTTAACACTGTTGGTACTAGAATGAAAATTCACTAGGTCATAAATAACTCAGGATTAAGAATTAGACTAACAGTCAAATGTAGTAAATGAGTTACTTATGTAGGGGATGATAATACATTTGATTCAGAGTTGTAAGAAAAAAAGAGAGATAATAATATATGTAATTTCTAGAAAAATGTTGGTTACAAGTATGGATAAGTATGTATGCAATTTATTCTGGATATATTTTAAATGTTCTGCACTTTTCTTCAATTGCTGATGGTTTATTATCATTAATTTCTGATTTCATAGAAACAGTTGCCTTATAAATAACAGCCATTCTTTTTGCTAACTTGATTGTCTTACAATCATGAAATCAAAGACATTTTAAAGCAGCCGAAATAGAATCTTTATTTTCCCAGAATATTTCTGAAAATGTTGCTTAAGGATGCACATAAGCAAAATTAGCTTGAAAATCAAGAATGACACAGGCATGAAATAATTCATTAAAATTTCTATGTCATCTTAGATTCCCTTTGCTGCATGAACTAGGCTGTTAACTAATAATCTTTTGAAGAAAATAGTTTTTGCACAGAATTTGCTTTTGGTGAAGTAAAAGACATTTTCAAATGCTTGTGGCTATATCAGCTCAAAGCTAGCATGTGTATTAAACAGACAACATACTTGGGGTACTAGAATTTCATTTTGCATCAATTTGGGCTTGATCAAGAAAGTAGAAACACTGAATGATATGGCATAAGGTACTTATTAAAGGGTGTACAAATTTGGAGTTGTGTTTTAAAAAAGATTCTGCAAGAGCCTATGGTTTCCATAGTTGGTGGAGGACCTGAATTTGCTGTAGAACAGTGGGCTGGTGACAAGAAGAAATGTCCCAAGTGAAGCAGAAGTGAGTGAAGATCAAATAGAATCTAAGAAGATAGAATGAAATTTGTATCCTTCACTCACTGCAGGCACTCTGCCATGGTGCTACATGCAGACCTGTCCCAGGACATTGCTAAAGGAGGCCGTCCATTGGGACATAAAGCAATTATTTGTGGTTGTTTCCTAATGCTCCAATGTGAGACAGCAGATCAGGGTCAACAGGAAGAAATTCAATAGGTCCTAGTGCTCATCATTGAACTTCAGAGCCACGTGGTTGCTGCCTCACTCTGACTTCCAACTCCCACTTAACCTGTCATCATACCGGTAAAGAATTTGGGGAATAGCTCAGCTTAGCTAAATAGAACTAGTACACAAAACAAGAGATATGGACTCCTAAAAGATATGGCCCTAGGCTTAGAGAATTTAGCTTAATGGAAGTAATAAGTACTATTAATAATAAGGCATGGGTTGCAACAATTGTAATATAAAATAGACTGTGCTATGCCACACATAGTTAGAACCTTACATCTACAGTGCCATTACAGCATTAGAAATTACCAGCTTCCTTCTGAGTGATGAAGAGAGAAATATTGTTTATATAGATTGAATTTATTTATATCTCATCTCTTTCAAATGTTGACTTATGACCATTTCATCAGCAATTCCTGTTTCTTTTTGAATGGCAACAACTAAAACTAGAAAAGAATATATTAAAATTTTCTGGTTTAGATTTGACAACGTTTTTGAGAAATTTATTTCAATATATGTTCATATGTCTCTGATTTCTGGAAGTCACTGAACACTTATCCACAAAGGACAAGGCTAAGGACACAGACTTCACAATGAGACATTTATAGCAGCAAAGTCCTGCAGATTGAAAGGAATAAGAAGGCTTTCCTTTTTTCCTGAGTTCCTGCTAGTCAATGCCAGTGTGACTTGCTCCCTGGCATTGAGCTCAGCCTTAAAAACAAGAAGCATGGGGATCAAATTCCTTAGTGCCAATAATTGGGATGTTTTGGAGAATTTAAAATTATTAGAGATGAAAAAATTAATTATTAGAGATGAAAAAATTTAATTGCATTTAAGCATTTTTTAGCTCCTGTCATACCACTATAAATCTGTTTATGTGTACTATAATTTTAAAATTGTGCTTTTCCTAGGCATATTTCAAATAAAATTTGTTAACTGGTTGTTGAACAGTTTGAACTCAGTAGGGGTACAAACATGAAATCAATTAGCCTATTCTAAGTGACTATTTTGTGCCAAGCTTCATAGGAAGCACCGCAAGTTATATGAAAATGAATTAGGCATGACCCCAGCCTCAGATAATTTAGCTTAGTAGAGGAAATAAGGCATGAATAGCAACAATTGTGTTATAAAATAGACTGTGATATGCCACAAGACTATTTGAATCTCACATTCAAGCTATTATATGACTTAAAAGATCAATCACCAGCTGCTGTCTAACGTTGGGCAAGAGAAGAAGCATTGTTAGAGGCTGAAATTATTTAAACTCAAATGTAAATTGTGGGCATTGTTATGAAATGAAAAAATATACACACATTTATTAAAAGTAGACTGCTTCTGACTGACAGAATTTAAAAGTGGTATTTTAAAGGAAAGTGTAAGAGAAAATAAATACTAGTTTTTGTAACTAAGTAAATTTAGAAATTCATTTATTCATAATATCTTTCAGCCAAATGACCTATACAAATTAAATTATAATTTTTTGGTCAAAAGAAGAAGTCAAGAGTATTAAATGGACTATCCAACTAATAATAGGACAATAATTGTTATCTCTAATGTTGTGGTTATTATTATAAATATTTTAATGAACATTTATATTTTTGAAAATTCAATATATTCAGCTATTTTATGTTGTATTATTTCAATAGTTTTGGGGGAACAGGTGATGTTTGGTTACATGGATAGCTTCCTTAGTGGTGATTTCTAAGATGTTTGTGCACATGTCACCAGTATACATTGTACTCAATAGTATTTTATCCCTCACCACCCTCCCAACCTTCTCTCTGAGTGCCCAAAGTCCATTAGGTCATTCTTATGCCTTTGTGTCCTCATAACTTAGCTCCTACTTATAAGTAAGAACATATTATATTTGTTTTTCCATTCTGAGTTACTTCACTTAAAATAATGGTCTCCAACTCCATCCAGGTCTTTGCAAATGCCATTACGTTTTTTCTTTCTTATGGCTGAGTAGCATTCATCTATCTATATACTGTAGATAGATTTCCACTAGCAGTGTAAAAGTGTTCCTTTTTCACCACATCTACACCAATATCTATTGTTTTTCTTATTTTTTAAATTATGGTCGTTCTAGTAGGAGTAACATGGTATCTCACTGTGTTTTTATTTTGCACTTCCCCAATAATTAGTAACTTTGAGAATTTTTTCATATGCTTGTTTCCCATTTGTATACAAAAGATCATTCAAGGCTACTATGCACACATCTCCTGATTTATTCAAGGCTACTTTGCACACATCTCATGATTGAATATGCACACATCTCCTGATTGAATATGTTAATGAATTTATGTGTCTCCTCTGGATTTTCTAGTTTGTGTGCATAGGGTAAACATTTTCAATCAGGAAGAAATAGAAAATCTGAGCAGACCAATAACAAGTAGCAAAATTGAAACAGTAATTAAAAAGTGCCCACAATAAACAGTCCAGGACCAGGTGGAATCACAGCTGAATTCTATGAGACATTCAAAAAACAATTGGTTCCAATTCTATTGACACTATTCCACAAGACGGAGGAAGAGGAAATCCTTCTAAATTATTCTATGAAGCCAGTATCACCCTAGTACCAAAACCAGGAAAGGAGGTAACAAAAAAAGAAAACTACAAACCAATATCCCTGAAGAACATAGATGCAAAAAACTCTTCAATAAAATTCCGGTGAACTGAATCCAACAACATATAGAAAAAGTAATATACCATGATCATGTGGGTTTCTTACCAGGGATACAGGAATGGCTCAACATAAGCAATTCAATAAATGTGATATGCCACATAAAAAGAATTAAAAACAAAAATTATATAATCCTCTCAATAGATCCAGAAAAAGCATTGACAAAATCCAGCATCCCTTTATGATTAAAATCCTCAGCAAAATTTGCATAGAAGGGACATACCTCAGGGTAACAAAAGTCATCTATGTCAAACTCACAGCCAATATTGAGTACTCAATCAAGACTCAATCTCTTTTACAACAGCTACCAAAAAACAAACAAAAAAAATTATGAATATACCTAACCAAGTAAGTGAAGGATCTCTAAAAGAAAAACTACAAAACACTGTTGAAGGAAATCATTGATGAGACAAACAAATGGAAACACATGCCATGCTCATGGATTGGTAGAATCAATACTATGAAAATGACTATACTGCCAAAAGCAATCTACAAATTCAATGCAATCCTCATCAAAATACCATCCTCATTTCTTACAGAACTAGAAAAAAAAATCCTAAAATGCCTATGGAACCAAGAAAGAGCCTAAATAGCCAAAGCAAGACTATGCGAAAATAAGAAATCTGGAAGCATCACAATACCAAACTTCAAACTATGCTTCAAGGCTATATTTACCAAAACAGTAAGGTACTCACATAAAACAAGCAGGTAGACCAATGGGAGAGACTAGAGAACACAGAAATCAAGCCAATATTTACATCCAATTAATTTTTGACAAAGCAAACTAAAACATGAAATGAGGAAAGGACACCCTAGTCAATAAATAGTGCTGGGATTAATTGGCAAGCCACATGCAGAAGAATGAACCTGAATCTTCATCTCTCACCTATACAAAAATCAACTCAGGATGGAATGGATCAAAGACATAACTGTAAAACCTGAAACCATAACAATTCTAGATGATAACATTAAAAAAAGCCAAAAACCTCTTCTTGACATTGGCTTAGGCAAAGACTTCATGACCAAGAACCCAAAAGCAAATGTAACAAAAACAAATAGGACCTAATTAAACTAAAAAGCTTATGCATAGCAAAAGAAATAATCAGCAGAGTAAACAGATAAACCACAGAGAGGCAGAAAATATTCACAAACTATGCATCTAGGAAAGGACTAATATCCAGAATCTATAAGGAACTCAAACAAATCAGCAAGAAAATGTAGAATAATCCTATTAAAAAAAGGGAATGACACATGAATAGACAATTATCAAAAGAAGATATATACAATATTTACAAAGATATTTGTTTATGTATACTGTGTATATATTATATGCTATTTAAATATTTTATTTTTTGTCCCAAATTGCATCTGTTCAGAATGACTTTTTATTTTCAATAATTTATATTATTGTGTGATACCTATGTGCTTTAAAGGGAATGAGAAGATGAACCTCTTAGCTTTAGAGAATACTCTAATGCAATTACACTTTTAGCAATTAAATCATGTAAATCTGTGGTCAAATTATAGTTTTAATCATCCTTTGCATTCTGTACTGTACTTCAATTTATCCCTCTAAGAAAAGAATAGCATATTACCGTTTTGAAAAGATCAACAGTTTTATAAGCTGCTGTGAAGGAACTGGGGGCAAAAACAGAAGTATGTCTTTGGAAGTTTCTAAGGAAACTAAAATTTTTAAATGCAGTAATAACAACAGCAAAAAACAATCTAGATCAACTTTCAAAAACCAAAATTTTACCCAAAAATATCAAACTGTAATTCTATATACTATACTTTTTGCAGAGATTTGCTAAAAATTCAATGGATTTTGTAGTTTTAATAAATGTGATATTACATCTCAGATTAAATATGCCACATGGAAAAATAATTGAGCAGTAATATTTTAAAATTCCTTACAGTTTTATGTTATTTTATTTTGTTTATTAGCTTTTATGATCATCATTTTGACTTCTTTTTTGCACAGAAACAACATTATATAATTATCTCCTGCTTTTAAGGTTTTAATTACTTATCAAATATCAAACTAAATGTTTAAATACTAAATAAAACAAAGTATTAATATTAAAAAGTGATTTTTGTAAGCCATAAATTTCTATATATGAATATGTATACCTATATGTGTAGTATTGTATAATATCAATTAAATACTTATCAATTATTTTTCAATACTAATAACAATTGAATGTTTATTAGTATCACTGTGATTACCATCAATATCATTACATTACTCTGTTCTGAGTTTAGTAAATTTGGAAGCCAGTTTGCAATGTCTGGGAGATGTTGTGGTTTTTCCAAATGTGTAAATACAAATACAGATTTATCAGGCATACAAAAAAGCATGGACATATGGGTCAATAAAAAAACTAAAGTTAATCTGTAAAACCCAATTCCAGAGAAAAAGAGATATATGAAATATATGATAAATAATTTAAAATAACTGTAATAAAGATGCTCAGTAAACTCGGGAAAAAATAAAATATATAAGACTAAAAAGACAGAATATGTAAAGAAACAAAACAAAACAAAATATTGTAGGGCCTATAATCCCAGCTATTCGTGAGGTTGAGTGTGGGAGGTTGTTTGAGCCCAAAGGTTTGAGACTGAGCCTGGGCAACATAGCAACACTTGGTTATAAAAATAAACAAATAAATAAATTAGTTAAGATTAAAAAGGTTACAGCTGAAAAATACAATAAGTGAATTTAAAAATTTTCTAGAGGTATTGAGTAGCACACTGGATCAAGCAGAATACAGAATCAGCAATCTCAAAGACAAATCCATTGAAATCATCCAATCAGAGTTTTAAAAAAAAAGGAAGAAGAAACAGTGAAGAAAACCTAAGAAACATGGGACACAAGAAGAGAATGAACACATTTTGAAAATCCTAAAAGGAGAAGAGTGAGAGAAAAATCATTTCTTCAAGAAATAATGGTTAATAACATCACAAATCTGGGAAGAAAATTGGATTTATAATTAAGAAGCAAATGGATACCTAGAATTAACCCAATGAAGTTTATTGCAATATACATGATAACTAAATTCTTTATTCAAAGAGAATGCTCAAAGCAGAAAGACACAAATCACTTATCACACACAATGGAGGCTAGATAAGATTTTAGTAGAGTTCTCAGCAGAAATATTTTAGGCCAGGAGTGGGATTATATAATCAAATGCTAAAGGAAAAAAAAAAAAAACCCTGCCAAATAGCCTTATAAGAAACACTAAATTAATTTCTTCAAGTTGAAACAGAATGATGCTATATAGTAACATAAAAACATGTCAAAATATAAAGCTCACTCATAAAGGTAAAAACATATACAAATACAGAATAGTGTAATTCTACAATAGTGGTGTACGAGTCACTTTTAATTTTAGTACATCAGTTAAAAGACAAAAGTATACAAATATGTTAATGAACATCCAATATAAAATAATTTAATTTGTGTCCAGGCATGGTGGCTCACGCCTGTGATCCTAGTACTTTGGGAGGCTGAGAAAGGCAGACCACTTGAGGTCAGGAGTTCAAGACCAGCCTGGCCAACATGGTGAAACCCTGTCTCTACTTAAAAAAAAAAAAAAAAAAAAAAAATTAGCCGAGCCTGCTGGTGGGCACCTGTAATCCCAGGTACACAGAAAGCTGAGACAGGAGAATCACTTGAACCTGAGAGGTGAAGGTTGCAGTGAACTGAGTTTGTGCCACGGCACTTCGGCCTGGGAGACAGAATGAGACATCATCTCAAAAAAAAAAGAAAAAGAAAAAAATGTAATTTGTGACATCAATAACATAGAATATGTGGTTGGGGGAAGTAAAAGAATAGCTTTGTATGAGATTAAATTTAAGTTATAATAAGCTTAAAATAAATCATTGCTATAAGTTCTGTATAAGCTCCAATGCAACAACAAAAGAAAATTCATATAAAGTATACACAAATGAAAATGAGAAATGAATCACAGTATACCACTATAGAAAATCAACAAAATACAAAGATCCACAGTAAGAGAGAAAAAGAGGAACAAAAAAAGCTACGAGACAGACAGAGAACATCAAAATAACAAAAGACCCTTATTAGTAGACCTAGAGTGCCTGAATGTATTTTTTAAAAATCACACTACATGCTGCTTATAAGAGACTCATTTTAGATTTAAAAATATACAGACTGAAAGTAAAAGAAAAAGAAAAGCTATTCTTGCATATGGCACACTAAAAAGCAGACAAAATAGATTTTAGTTCAAAAAGTATCACAAGAGACACTGATGGACATATAATGACCGTAGAGTCAATTGAGGGAGCAGGATGGTAGAAGAGAACACTCTACCAATGGTCTTCTTGCAAGGATATCAAGTTAACAACTATCTACACAGAAAAATCACTTCATAAGAACCAAAAATCAGGTGAACACTCATAGTACCAGTTTTTAACATCATATCACTGAAAGAAGAACTAAAGAGATTTAAAACAAAAACAAAATAAAACGAAAACCAGACCTGAATCACTGACACTACCCCTTTCCCAACCCTAGCAGCAGCAGCACGGTACAAGAGCATCTCTGGGCACTGCAGAAGGGAGAACACAGCAATTGTGAAGCAATAAACTCAGTGCTGTCCTGTTAGAGCAGAAAGGATAATCAGGCCAAACTTGGTTGATGCCTGCTCTTAGAGGGAGCATTTAAACCAGCCGTAGACAGAGTGGAATCCTTGATCCCAGCAGTCGGAACTTGAGTTCCGCAAACCTCATCACCAATAGGCTACACCACTCTGTGTCTCTAAGTAAATGTGAAAGACAGTCTAGGCCATAAGGACTTGTAGGCAAATCTTAGTGCTGAATTAGGCCCAGAGAGAGTGGGCTGGGGAAGCAAGCAACATACTGTGACACCAGCTGGGACAGCCAAGGGAGTGTTCCTATCAGTCATCCTCTAATCCCAGCTCATGGCTCCAAAAGGAGAAGAGAGGGAAGAGTGGAGGTAACTTTGCCTTTCATCTAAAATACTAGCCCAGCCACAGAATGCTAGGTCACCAGTCAGAGTCCTAAGTCCCTCTTTCCAGGGCAGAGCTTTCAGATGACATTTGGACACACTCTGGGCCAGAAGAGAAACTGCTGCCTTGAAAGAAGACAACCAGTCCTGGCAGCATGCATCACCTGCTAACTGAAGAGCCCTTGGGTTCTGAATAGCAGCAATACTCAGGTAGTACATCGAGGTTGTTGAATGGACCCTAAAGACTTGCTGGCTTTAGGTGAGACTCAACCCATAACCAGCTGTGATGGCTATGGGGAAAAACTCCTTCTGGTTGAGAAAATCAGAGGGAAAATTAAAAGGGACTTTGTCTTGCACCTTATGTACCAACATGTCAACTAAGGGTAGAGAACCAAGTGGGCTATTGAGGTCTCCCATTTCACGACTTGACTCTTGGATGGCATTTTTGGATCTGCCATGCTATGAGTAAAATATATGTTCTTATAGAGCATAAGATTCTAAATATGATTAATGTACATGTTTTAGAAATGCTCTAAAATAGTTTTACACTTCTGCGATTCATCTAAACTTAGTTACCATTTATTCATGAAAGTTATCATTTGAAAAGATGAAAACACTAATATGGGTTACATAGAATAGATTAATATTGTCTGGCCACTATTGTAGCACAACCATTATCCCAACAGCTGGGAATCATTAACAATAAATATAAAATAAAATTTAAAAATCAAGTCTTGACTGTAAGAAAAAAATTAAAGTAGTGTGACTAAGGAACAGAAAGAAAAGTACTGCCTGATTTCACTCATGTGACATCTAAAAAAGTTGAACTCATAGAGGTAGAAATAGCATCATGATTAGCCAGAGGCTGCGGATGAGGAGTTGGGGAGAAATTGGTTTAAGAATATAAAATTTCAGTTACTTAGGAGAAATAAGTTCAAGAAATCTATGATACAACATGGTGGCTATAGTAAATATCTATATATTGTACTTTGAAAGTAGCTGAGAGTGTATTTTAAGCATCTCACCACAAAAAAATTGTAAGTATGTGGGATAAGCATATGTTGACCAGCTTGAGTAATTCTATAATGTATACATATTTCAAAATGTCATTTGTACACAAAATATATATTCAATTTTTGTTAATTATAAAGTAACATTTAAAAAAGAAAATAAAGCCGGGTATGTTTATATCCCAGCTTGCCAATTAAACCTGTTGTCTCTGAGTAATCATAGATAGCACCTCTTTCATTCTCAAAAGTATCTTCTTAATTTAAAGATTCATCTTTCTGCCTTTGAAAAACTGGAACATAATATATTGAGCCAGCAAAACATTAAATAAAATGCTATTCACTTCTGTATGAGTTAGACAAATTCTTAACAGTTTCTCTGAAACTGTTTCTTTTTAAGGCTAGCATAATGCCTGATTCCTACTATAAATCATAATATTTGAGCATAGAAACTTGATTAAAAAATAACACAAGAACTTATATATCAAAGCTAACCCACTAGTACTAAAGAGATACACCAAGAAACTATATCATACTTCAGAAAGATTTTCACCAAAATGATAACTCTAAAATTTTACAGTAACATCTTAGGTCATTAAAGACATTTGGCAATTGCTTTTACTTGCCATATTTGATTGTTATGGGATGATATTAGGAGTAAAGATTCTTGGGGTACATCATGAATCTTTGGGGTCCTAAGCAAACCCTCTACAATATCACTAATGCACTTTGTGACAGTAAGTGCTCATTCAAGCTTCAATTTTACTATTACATAAATTCTAACTTGCAAATGAGATGACAAGTAACAGGTATAATAATGAAATGGCATTTAATACATTAGATTGTTTTTTAACTAGTTAAAAAAATTAAAAGTCCAAAATACAATTTTGAGAGGACGACAAATTTTATCATTCTTAAAACTACACAGAAGATTCATCAGTTTTAACAAGTGTACCTCTCAGGTGCAGAATGTTGACGATTAGATTGGGTCAGGTGGTATATGAGAACTCTCTGTACTCTGTGTAATTTTGCTACAAATCTAACATTTCTATAAGAGAATAAATTTTTAATAGAATTTAATAACAAAATGTTTAATTACAAAAACAAAACAAAAAGCCCCACGTATACGTAGAAATAGTGGCTCTCAGTCTTTATGTGCACCAGAATCACCTCAGGGCTGCTTAAAATAGGCTGTTGGGCCTACTCCTAGTCTCTCCCATTTAGTTTGGATGAAGCACAACAATTGCTTTTATAAAAAGTTCCCAGGTGATGCCAATTCTGCTGGTCCTCAGAGCACACTCAGAATGAAAATGTTTCGTCTCCAACATAGCAAAAAATAATGCATTGGAAAAGCATTTCTATGCAAGTAACTGCTAATTTTGAAAGACTGGTTTGCTAAACATGAAAGATTATAGGATACCAACCAGGTAAAGATCTTTTCAGGATTTCTACTTAAAATTATTTTCTGAACCATGATTGGTCTCATTCTTTTAAATGAAATGGCTGGCTCTTCTCCAAGTTAGGATTATAAATGGTTGCTGAAACATAATATAGTTTTTAGAAAAAAAATTAAAGTGTTTTTCTATGTAGTGTGTATCAAGAATGAATCAGTACATAAATAATATCTGGTATTAAGTTTTCCAAAATAATGATTTACTATTCTAAATGATAATATGTATAATCATTGTAATTTTAGTAAAGTAGTATAGAATTCAAAGCTTTTATCATTAGTAAATTATAATTGAGGAAATATATACCCAATATTTCAGGTTCATAAAATGTAATTAAGTATTTTATCAACATCACTGAATTAAAAGAAAAAAAGTATTTTACTGGCATTTTTTTCAAAATGAAAAGACTAAAAGTAGTAATTACACATTGTGTTGTATTGTACAGATAGAAGATTATTATTACAGAGTTTTATCATGTTAATGCCGCTTAGACTTGTCTCATGAGTCAAGAGAAAATAATGAGAATATAGACTGACATAATTATTCATCATTAGCATTATTATTAACATTATTCATGTCTACATTTATCATTTCTAGAAAAAGCTTTAACTCAGACATTCTACAACATATTAGAAACATCAATTTTCAATATTTTAGTTTTTCTGTCTTACATGTTGATTCAAACTCATATAATTATTTAAAGAAATAAGCATAGATGTTTTAGACTGATTAGAAACATTAGCGTTATTAGGAATGATCTAACAATTTTTGGTCACAATTAAACAGAGGCCCAGAGAGGTTTTGGTGGCTTTTCCAATTTGTTACAGTGGCAGAACCCAGAATCAGAACTTAGACCTTAGCACTTCGCTCAGTGATCTTGCCTCAGTCAGTACTGATCTGCCTTTCTGCTTTTGCAACCTGATGAAGCAAATGAAAAGAATAGTGGCATGTAGCATAACAGAGACTGGAAAACAAACTAATGAAAAGTAGCTTGTGAATGCTTCTCCACCTGAAATCCCCCTCAGGCAGCTAAGGTTAACAAAGTACTTTCTGCTGAGAGTAAAAAGATGGAGAATTATTCTCTAGGCCAAGGGCAAGGTGTTTCAGGGGAAGGCCATGGATCTGGAATTTTTCGCTCATGAACTAATGGAGCATGATTTCATCAGTTTTCAGGATGTTGTCAAAAGAATTTAACTGCCTTTTGACTAAATTTAGACTTGCCACCTATTCAGTGTCTCTTGGAATTGTATTTTCATTCCCAGATATTGTCTAACTGTTAGATTTAACGACGTTTTGGATATTAAAAGATAAAAATTTAAATAGGAAAAGGAAATTTAAAAGAATATTTGGGGTAAGGATTTAAAGTAGTATTAGAGATTCAGGAAACTGCATTTTACAATTTAGCTCTTTTCTATGTTACAAGAAGTGGTGTCTATTGTCCTCTGTGTGGAAGTTAGAACCCTGTGAACACACAGTACTTGCCGAGTCAGAAATTTTATTTTCCATGACCAGAAAAATCTGTTCAACTCCATGGGTACCAAAGAGAAAGTAAACATTCAGAAATGAAGAGAACATAGGCTGGGTGAGAAAGAAAGATTCAGATTCTGGACATTTCACTTTATGAAATTGGACAACAGCATAGAGCAACATAACAGCCCCAGGACATTATTTGCCTATTCAGGTTTTCTATTTCTTCATGATTCAATTGTTGTAGGTTGCATTCATTCAGGAAATTCTCCATTTTTTTCTGAGTTTTGCAGTTTGTTTGTACATAGTTGTTTGTACTATTCTCTTAGGATTCTTTGGTTTCTGTAGTTTCAGTTACAATGTTTTCTTTTTCATTTCTGATTTTATTAATTTGCATCTTCTCTCCCACTGTCTTTATAGTTAGCCTGGCTAAAGTTTTGTCAATTTATTTATCTTTTCAGAAAAACATCTCTTCATCACTCTTTTGTATTTTTTAGTCTTGATTTTATTAATTTATGATTTGATTTTTATTATTGATTTTTTACTACTAATTTTGGGTTTAGCTTGTTCTTGTTTAACTAGGTCCTTGAAAGGTAATATTAGGATGTTTATTTAATATCTTTCTTTATTTTGATATAGGCATTTATTGCTATAAACTTACCTCTCACTACTGCTTTCTCTGTATTCCATAGGTTTTAATATTTTTCTTTCCATTTCATAATTAGAAAATTTTTAACTTCCCTTTTAATTTCTTTATCGACCCATTGGTTGTTCAAAAGTATGTTAATTTCCATGTATATGTACAGTTTCCAATGTTCCTACTGTTATTATTTTCTGGTTTTATAGCATTATAGTCTAAAACAATAGGATTTTACATTTAAAAAATTAAGATTCGCTTTGTGGCCTACTATATAAACATTCTCTTGGATAGAGAACATTTCACATGCACTAGAGAAGAATACATATTCTTTTGCTATATGTATTTTCAGATCCATTTTGTCTAAAGTACATTTCAATCCAGTGTTTCCTTATTAATTTTCTATCTAGTTGATATGTCCATTGAGGAAACTGGGGTATTGAAGTATCCTACTAGTATTCTATTGCTATTTATTTCTACCTTCATGTCCATTAATATTTGCTTTACAATTAGGTGCTCCAGTGATGGATGCATATATTTTCACAATTGTTATGTTCCTTAATTACATGAGCCCATTAGTATTAAATAATGCCATTTTCTGTCTCTTCTGTCAGTTTTTGACTTAAAATTTATATTATCTATTATAACCATTTCTGCTCTCTCTTGGCTACTGATTGCATGGAATATCTTCTTCTATCCTTTTATTTTCAGCCTATGTGTGCCCTTAAAGCTAAAGTGAATCTCTTATGGACAGCATATAGTTGAATATTGTTTTCATTTATTCAGCCACTTTTGCCTTAATTAGATAATTCAATATATTTATGTTCAAAGTAATTATTGACAGATAAACAGTTATTGTTGACATTTTGTTAATTGTTTCTTGGTTGCTTTGTAAATCCTTGATTCTTTATTCCTCCAATTTTTACCTATGTGATCTGTTGATTTTGTTTAAGTTTTGATTCATTTATCTGTGAAAGGTTTTTCTTTGTAGTTACCATTATGCTTATATAAAATATATTATTATTATGAGACTATTTTACACTGATAACAATTTAACTGTAGACATATATAAAAACTCTAAATTTTACCTACCCTCCACTACTTAAAATATGTCACTATTTACATCTTTTGATAATAAATATTTTTAATATTTAAAATAGCTTATTGTATCTGTTTTTTTTAACTGTTTTAACTTTTAACCTTAATACAAGAGATATGTGTGATTTACAGAGCATCATAACAGTATTGAGTTATTCTGAATTTGACTATATATTTACCAGTGAATTTTATACTTTCTAATGATTTCATGTTATCAACTAGTATCCTTTGTTTCTAATTGAAGAATTCCCTAATTTCTTATAGGGCTAGTCTAGTGGTGGCAAATTCCTTTAATTTTTGCTGGTCTGGAAAATACTTTATTTCTCTTTCATTGCTGAAGAACAACTTTGCTGGATACAATATGTTTGGCTAGCAGTTTGTTTGTTTTGTTGGACACTGTAAATACAACATCTTTTTTTTTTTTGGCATGCTTTCATGCTTTTTCTGCTGATAAATCTGCTGATAGTCTAATATATATTCGCTTATTTGTAACTTGACACCTTGCTTTCGCTGCTTTTTTAAATTCGTTCTTTGTCTTTTACTTTTGACAGTTTAATTAGTATCCTCCTTAGTGAAGCCTTATTTGAGTTTAATCTCTTTGGGAAATTTTGCACTTCTTGTATCTGGATGTATAAATCTCTTTTAAGACTTGAGAAGTTTTTGGAAATTATTTTATTAAATATATTTTCTGTCTTTAACATTGTCCGTTCTGAAAATCTCATAGTGCAAAATCTTGTTTACTTAATGGTGTCCTGTAAGTCCCATAGTCTGTCTTCATCCTTTTCTATCCTTATTCCTTTTTTTTTTTCTGACTAGGTAATTTCAAAACATTATCTTCAAGTTCAGATTTTTCTTTATTGAATTTAGTCTGCTGTTAAAGCTCTCTATAATTTTTTTAAATGTACTCATTTAATTATTTAGCTCCAAGATTTCTGTTTGATTCTTTATTACAATATATCTTTGTTAAATTTTTCATTCAGATCACAATTTTATTTTGGATTTTATTAAATTGTTTACCTGTATTCTCTTGCACATTGCTTTGTTTCCTTAATGTCATTATTTTGCAATGCTTTTCAGGTAATTTGTGGATTTCATTTTCTTTGGGTTCAGTTACTGAAGAGTTATTTTATTCCTTTGGCAGTGTCATATTTCCTTAATTTTTCATGTATCCCTGCATTGATGTCTGCACAACTACTGAAATAATCCCCTCCTCTATTTGCAGAATAGTTTTGTAAAAAAAATATTTTCACCTTCAGGAAGTTATTTGTGTGCTTGTTAGAAAGTATATAGTGCCTCTTGTTTTGATTGGATTCAGTGGTATAGGCTTCATGCAGCTTCTTCAGCTGCAATCAACATAGACAATGACTGTAGGTGCTTCAGTGGCCTAGGATATAAGAGTTTATGGCAGTGATTGTGGAACATGGGTTGTTAAAGTTCTTGGTGGCAAAGGTTTTTTAGGGTCTTTCTATTAATGTTTTCCCCACATAATGAGAGACTTAGCCAATGAGATCCCTCTTGGTGTTGGGTCTGACACAGCCTACAAGCAGCTGTTGCAGCACTGGGTTCTAGGATACAAGTGTTTGGAGTGGCTGTGGAGCTTGGATCATTGCTTAGGGTCTTGCAAACCTATTGTGGCATCTGAGTTTTGGGGCACAGATTTACTCTCTGGGGCAGGCTAAGATGTAGATGTCCACAGAGCCAGTGTCTGTGACTCTGAGGCAGGTGCTGGCTTAGCACCAGAAACGGGATGCTCTGGAGGTTTGGGTCCAGGGAACAAGGTACTGCTACAATTTGTAAACCAGAGCCAATAGAAAACAGTGGCAACTGAGATTCTAAGAAAAGAATCACTGTTTAATGGCCCCTCACTTGGTGGAACATGGTAGTATCCCACACTGTGTGAGGTCATATGCAGTAGCAGCAAGAACCCTGGAGCACAGCTATTGTTTGGGACATGTGGGGTACGAAACAGCACAGTGATGACTCTACTCCCTGGGCAAGGGGTGGTGTCAGTAGCTCACAATCTAGGGGGTGCTTCATTCCCAGGTAAGCAGGGTACTAGAATTGTTACACCTGTAGTGTGGGATGTCTAAGTGCAGCCAGTGCTCCATTTCCTTAGAATATGCCGTACCCCATCAGCTCAGTCCTGGGATGCACAGTTTCTGTGTTCAGTCAACACACTGATTGTCTGAATTATGATGTATTGCCTCAGTTCAGGCCCAGGAGGTGTGATTGCTCTGAACGGTAAAAGCAATTGTTTTCTGAGAGGCAGGGCACTGCTTCAACACAGGCACGTAGAGGGGAGTATGACTGCTCTCGATGGCTAAACCTCTGTTTCTCCAGAATGCAGGGCATTGCTTCAGCTGATGCATAGTATGGCATTGTGAGGGGTAAATGGAGTTGATCTACGAAGGCACCATATACCCTGGGACAGTGCACAGCTTCAGCTCAGGCACAAGGAAGCAGGCTGTAGCACAGATTGAGTGAAATAAATAGAGCAGTTCTGCTAAGGCACTGTTTACCTGAGAAGCAGTGGGCAGCTTCAGCCTGATACTCAAGGTGTCAGGGTGCAGCAAAAACTGGGAGTAGATTGAGTTGCTCCACAACCACTTGGCCCCATGGTTTTGGGTGTAGCAGAGGCTTGGCTGGAGTATGGTGGGCCAGTGGATGAGGGTTGTTTAGTAATGGCTAATGTTTCAGGAATGAAAAGGCGCTGTGATCCCTTGTTCCCTGAGCAAGAAACAGTCTAGCAGTAGTTCCAGTTTCAGGATGTCATAACACAGTAGCCACATGGGCCTCAGGGTGTGTGGCAGAGTGTTGGTTCCTTCTTTTCGGGGAGAACTGCGATGTGGACTCCAGGTAGCTCCCTGCTATGATTTGTGGCTGTGAGGATTTCACAGGTCTCCAGTAGTGAGTGCTGAAGGTGTCCAAGATGTTAAAGAGGGTTGCGGTCACTTTTAAAACAGGTGTAATATGATACTGAGAAAAATGTATGTTTTGTGGATTTGGGGTGGAGAGTTCTGTACACACCTTGTATAGGTACTTTTTTTTTTTTTTGAGACAAAGTTTCCCTCTTGTTGCCCAGGCTAGAGTGCAACGACACGATCTCAGCTCACCACAACCTTCGCCTCCTGGATTCAAGTGATTCTCCTGCCTCAGTCTCCTGAGTAGCTGAGATTACAGAGTTGCCCCACCACGCCCAGCTAATTTTGTATTTTTAGTAGAGACAGGATTTCTCCATGTTGGTCAGGCTGATCTGGAACTCCCAACCTCAGGTGATCTGCCAGCCTCTGCCTCCCAAAGTGCTGGGATTACAGGTGTGAGCCATGGCACCCGGCCGGTACTTTATTTTTAAAAGAGATATCATAAAGATAATGCTGCCTGCACAGTCTCAGACAAGTCTCAGGGAGGAAGAACCAAGACAAAGATTTTGTGTGGGTAGGACCTTGTCAATCTCCTCAAGTAAAACTGCAGAATAAACAATTTCCTGAGTAAAATTTCTAATTTAAATTTTAAAAAAGAACACTTAAATCAAGACCTCATGGATGCTCCTTTAACCATTTACTGACATTATTTGCCTGTCTAGCCAAGCTAGAGCTTAGAGTCTGACATTTCAGGGTCCCCTTTACTGGTATCCAGAATTCTTATTCAATCTTACCTTGTTTTGATCTCTGCTGTCTCTAACTATTAGCAACTCTAATAATCATTCTCTTTTCCCCTTATTTAAAGGGTGTTAAATATTCCTAGGAAGTTGGATGTAATAACATTTTGCTGAGTACCCTATAAAGACCCTCTAATCTCAGTTGAGTCTACATGTTTTCAGTAAGTCTCTCTGTTTATCACTTGCTAATTTTTAACTCAACTGCCTATCAGATTGTGTTCCATATCCTCTACTTTAGCTTCCCAGTTCCCCTCCCTTTTTAAAGAGCCAGTCTTCTTATGTCACTCTGTTTGACCTCTATTTAAGCACACTATGAATAATTGCCTTTTTTTTCCCAATTCCTTTTCTCTTTATTTCCTGAAATAATGCAACATTCTCATGTTCCTTCTATCTCACAGACTGTGTCAACTTGATCTCCTTTAGTTGTATGATCTTCATATTCCTATGTTTCATCAGAGCTGTCCTTGCTTCCCCTTCCCTTTCTGATTTTGTCCTATTGATGACTTCATCTTTAACGGTAACATCTATACAGTTAGATTCCAAGTCTTTATTGCCAGCCTTTCCCTTTATTTTTCTGAATTCTAGCCCAGAAATATAAGCATTTCTATCAGCCACTTCACATTTATTATACTCAAATAAAAATTAATATTTGCCTCCAAAACATCTCTTTCTTTCTGATGTCCCTATTTCTGATAATGGCATAGTTGATCTCCCTGAAAGCAGAATTGTTTCTAACGTCTCCATTCCATCTATCTCTTCTTTTCAATCAATGATAACATTTTTGTACTGTGCCTTCTTACCTTAACACAGAACCTCATTACCTCTCTCCCAGATATTTTTTCCTGAGAAAAGTGGTATCTCTCACACCCACCTTTCTGTATTCTTAACTGTCCTGAACATCCATACAAGATATTTATGAAAAATAGCTCTGTCATTTTCATTTGCTGTCTTAAAACTCTTTTGTCTACTCACAGTAGTGATAACCTGCTCACACAGAAGAGTCTGGCCCTGCGTGAGTCCCAACATTGCTCCAGATTTACTTCTATGTGCATACTCTAGATCCTGGATAACAAAATCTTCCCCAAAATTGTGAATGTAGAGTTGGCCACACGTGGAGTGTGAGAATGACTGTAGGTAGAACTAGAACATGGGGAAAGGCCCTGAACAGTGAGCTGAAGCATGGTAAGAAGGGACAGACAGAAAACCAGAGGAGACTGAGGAGGTACCCAGAGCCTTGCAGGTCTGTTAGGGTGTGTTTGGTGTTTTTTTCTTTTTTGGTGTGTATGGATATTCTAAGTGTGATAGAAACTGACTGAAGGTTTTATGCAGAGGGTAACAATGGGTTCCCATTCCCATTGAAGTTTTAAAAATATCAACAAGCACTATTTATGTAAAGGGATATCTCGATCATGGCTTAGGTGATCTTGCTATCCACAAGCAAGTTCTTTCTGTCTAATATGGGAAGCACATTTAACTCTCCCGTAAAACATATTACATTCTACTTTATAACTTAGCTGTTTCATTACACACCTTATTCCCTCTACTAGTACAAGCTCCCAAAGTATACAGAATGTGCAGTTTCTCTTTGAAACCACACAGAACTTCACAAAATACATGGTAATGAATGAATATCTTACTTTCTAACATTAAAACATTCAAGTTCACAGGAGAGGATGTGATCATATGCAGAATGTTGAGATAGTTGATGAAAATCTTAGTCTTTATTCATTTAAGAGTCTTCATCACTCTACCTTTGTTTAGATGTAGCAAATCTTTGTGACTATCTATACATTGTTCACCGTATCTTTGAAACAGCAATAAATCTTATCAACTCATTTATAAGGCTATAATAAACATCACCCAGCTAATAATCATTGAGTACTTTAAGTTTTCTAAAGAAAATACATCAGTTTTCTCTCCTAATATTTGCCATATTAAATTTGAGAAATAATTTATTATATTTTACCACATATCCAGTCAGAAGACCCAAAGTAGACCTGCATTTTAGTAAAAATGAGAGCATTTTAAATTGTTCCAAGGAAGAAAAATAGGGATGGATATAACTTTTCTGAATGCAGATTGCTTGTTGAACAGATAATGATTTATGGCACATTTCAAATTGCTCTTCTGGATGGAATGGTTTATAGAGAGGGGAAATGGGATTGTTCTTTAATATCCTGAAGCATGTGAAAACCTATGCAACTTTCATTGATCTGCTCTCTGCTGGATAATACTGCTATTTAAAATCGATGACATATTTACTTCTCTCAGAATGCTTCCATGGTTATAAACCATTATTTGTTGTTTGTTAAGAAGTAAATTTCTTATTCATCCCCTTGCTAAATTGGATTTTCCATAGATTTTGGGGTACCTCACGTTTGTCAGTATTCACCTTATTTTTTCATACTCTTTCCCATTCCATTTCAATTTCGTAACCATTTTTGATAACTTGAGGGTCAATAGTATTCGATAGTGTCTGAAAAAAAATTAACAAACTACTAACATTGCTCATCAAGAATATATCGGCAAAATCTTTCCTAATAATTCTTTAATAAAGAGAAATAAAACACTAATTTGATGCTTTTGTTTTGTTTTGGGGAATGCAGATTTAAAAAAAAAAACGACAAGATACAGAAAGGTGTACATCAAGAGATGGACTCTCCTATATCAGACAGTCGCATCAAGTTTCACAACGGCTTATTTCATCACCTTAAAATAACGTTCCTTAATGGAGTTACAAAGGGGAAAAAACCTGTTCAAGAATGCTGCCCAGCCAAATGGCCCATGATTGATGGGGCAGCAACAACCAGGGGGTATTTGCCAGTTCACCAGTGCCAAGTCCTCAGAGTGAGTTTGCTGCTTGTGACAGCTGGTGTTCTCTATTGGAAGGCTGTTTCTGTATACATCTATGATTTGCATATTTATATACCTCGGCTGCTGTACGAGGTCTACATTTCACAGCAGTGTGCATAAGCTCTGCAGCCTTACTGCTTGAGTGCCTCTAGGCATGAGATGGTAGAATTGGTTTGAGTAAAATGAGAATTTTAGGTTTTTGTGTTTTGCAGCTTAGCCAGTAATGCCACATTTTTGTTCATCTCTCTCTTCATCAACTTCAGTAATATTTTTGAGTCATCTATATGCATGGGCTACCATTTGAAGCAGACACATTATATGCTCTCTAGGAGGGTAAGCTCAGATATTAAGGCATCATAAGAATATAGAAAGGAAGACATTAAAGGAATATATTTAGTCAAGTTGAAGCCTGAAGTGAGAATTGTGGGATTAGCACATTGAAGGGAGTTACTGATGTTTTTCCTTAAGTTGGGGAGAACTTAGGAAGGTAAGAACTGTTCGGCTAAATCAGATAAATGAACTTCTAAGTTGAGGCTTCTCTTTCTAAATAGTAATATCACAGCAGTCCTGTAGCAAATGAGATTTCCACAGTTGTTTGAAAGATCAAATATAGAATACTTATTTGCAGAAAAAGATGGGGGCAGGCACACTGGACAAAAAGAAAGGTGAAGAATGTAGTTTAAAGGAAATAGGAGTTTGATAAACAATGAATATGTGGAAGTGGTCTTAGGAACAGTGACAGTGGTTGGTGAATAGAAGGAAATCTATTAGGGTGGAGTGTCACGTAAAGAACTTAGAGGTGGTTGAGAATCTTAGCCTTTATTTGCTGTGAGATTGAAAATTTCAACTGAGGATGCTAATTTAGTAAATATGATGGGTGGGGTCTTCAAATGTAAAACATAATCTGAAGCAGGATGTTTGCAGAGACAGTTTCTGGAAAGCAGCAGTATCAGAAAAAAAGGTAACCAGATTATAATTCTAATGGGTGAAGAGAACGAGGTAATTTTTCAACAAATGAAGACTATAATATCTGACAAATATTTCAGTTTTGTGTGAAGAACAATAAAGAGTTTACAAGTGAAGTGAAGATGTCTTCTATAGCTCATTCTTCTGTCATGACCTGGAGCATCAGGGGGTTGCTGGTACAGCAGCTCCTATCTTGAAGAACATCCTTGCATGACTGAATGTTTACATCCTTGCTAAATTTGCGTTAGAACCTTGCTAAATTTGTGTTTACATCCTTGCTAAATTTGTGATACTATTTGGGAATGGGGTCTTTGGGAAGTGATGAGTCTCTTCCCTCACTTATGGGATTAGTGCCTCTGTAAAATAGGCCCCAGAGAGGTCCCTTCCCCCTTCCACACTCTGAGAGGACACAGTGAAAAGTCAGCCATCTATGAACCAGGAAGTGGGGCCTCACCAGACACCAAACCTGTTTGCACGTTGATCTTGGACATCTCAGCCTCCAGAACCATGAGAAATAAGCCGCTGTGGTTACAAATCACTGTCGAGTGTATTTTGGTATAGCAGCCTGCATAAAGACACTTACTGTTTGTTCCAAACACTCATAATCTATAAACCTTACACAAACACATGACTATATATTATCATCCCTAATATAGATGAAATAATAGAAAATAAATAACTATCCAAATTCATACAACTGATATGTGCCAGTGTCATGATTCAAGCTCAAGTGTGTTGGATTCTACAGGTCATGTTAGTTTATTTCCTTGTTTGCCTGTTTTGCTAGCATGCCGCTTCCTTAGACATAGAGGAAGAATATAAACAAAAGGTAGGGAACAGTTCTCTTGGGCATATTTAATTTGAGTTGGCAAGGAAATAGCCATCTGGAGAAGCTGCTGAGACAAAATACTTGTGGGATTTGCTGTATGCATACTTGTGAAATGTGTGGTGTTAGATACTACAGTCCCTATTTTATAATATACGAGCTTAAGAAATGGAACGGATTATGATAACATAACTAGTTTATGCTAAAAGTGCTGAAAGTAAAGATGATTCACATGACCAGTCTGAATTTATTCCAAGTATAACTCTCTAATGACCTGTGCTGTACTACAGGTCAGTACAGGTCAATGTTTTTCCAATGACCCGTACTGACCTGTAGTACAGCACAGGTCACTGGAAAAGCATTTTGATTGTCTAGACAGAAAACAATATGTTTTTACAAATATCAACCAAATATAAAAATAAAATATATAGCTGCAGAAAACTAGAAATATAACTGTCTTTGAGGCATTACTCTCTCATGAAATTATAAATATCATGAATGACATATAAATCTAACTATTTTAAAATTATCAATTTCTCTTCTTATTTTACTTGGCATAAGAATGGTTCAGACCTACCTTCAGCATACTGCTCATACAGTCGGAGTGAACAGCTATTTGTAGAATCCTTTGCTGGCTCAGTCACAAACTCCAAACTGAATGTTATCCATATGTTTACAGGAGACTTTTTTTTTGGATATGTTATCTTCTAAGTAATATCTGACAAAGTGGCTATTGCTGAATTCCATTCTTATGCATCAGGTAAATGCCCATCTGAAAACATAAATTCATACATGGTAAATAATTTAAAACTATTTTATATTGCATCGAACTTTACATTTAGAGCTCTAGACGATGGACTTGCCAAGATCCCATATCTAGCCTTAATGTTTAGTACATAGTGGCTTAAGACCATAGGTTCTAAGGTCAGACCATATGAATTACATTCCAGTCTGACTCATTTACTACTTGTGTAGACACCATGCAAATTATATTACCTTTTGTGCTCAAGTTTCCTTTTCTTAAAGAAGAATGTAACAGTAACAATCATAGTTATATATCTGTGTGTGTGTGTGTGTGTGTGTGTGTGTTTAACCATTAAGAGAAACTGTAATCTAAAGTGTTTACCAGACTGCCTGATACAGTAGGTGCTCAATTTTTGTTAGGTATTATTATTGTTTTCATTTTAATTTTATCTATTAATACTTTAAAAACATGTTAGTCATATATGGGCTATGCTTTTCTGCTTTTTCACTCTAAGAAAATTATTTTCAATAACTCATTAGACTGATTTTTTTATTTTTTTAAGATAGAATCTCGCTCTAGACTGCAGTGGTGCAATCTCAGCTCACTGCAACCTCTGCCTCTCAAGTTCAAGTGATTCTCCTGCCTCAGCCTCCCAAATAGCTGTCCACTACTACGCCAGCTAATTTTTGTATTTTTAGTAGAGGCAGGGTTTCACCATGTTGGTCAGGCTGGTCTCAAACCCCTGACCTCAGGTGAGCTGCCTGCCTTGGCTTCCCAAAGTGCTGGGATTACAGGCGTGAGCCACCATGCCTGGCCACAGACTGACTTTATATAGAGAAGGAAAAGGGTACAAAACCATTTTCTGTGTTTTTGAAAGCTTTTATATTTATCTTGCATAGGAAACTCCAAATGCTTATGACATTGAAGAGAAAGAGGTTATACCTTCAAGACTATTAATAAGATTTGCTCTAGTAAATTACTGAGTTTCATTAAAACCCTCTTCTGAGACCAAACCCCTAAAAGGAGAAAGTAATCCATTAATTCACTTCTCTATGTCACTACCCACTTTACTGTGTTATTTCAGAATTTGGACAAAAGACAACAAAAAGAAAAGCAAATAACAGTGGGTTAAAGTATGCTTCAAAGTGAAGGGGAAAAATTCGATGTTGACGGAAAGTGGTTTAGAAGCAACATAATCGTTTTAATAGGGTTCCATGCCTTTTGAGGAAAAAGGGTTTTTGGTTTTTGTTTTGTTTTTGTTTGTTTTTTTGCAATACATACCTACTTTACAGTCTGTATTAAACTTAATCTTTATTTTTGATAAACTGTCATTATTATTTTAAAATTTCCTAGTTGATTTTTATTTCACAGTAATTTCTAATAATCTTTGTAACTCTTCATTATGATCTAGTAGTTAACAATTTAAAAAAACATAAATGCCTTGGAATGGTTTTCAGTATTCAAAATTATATTGGTGAATATCTCTCAAAATGAAACATTTATTTGTAACTTTTAATGTAACAATATTCTCTAATTTTTGTTTTGCATTCATGTTTTCAATGCAGTGTTGGGCTTTCTGAAAGTAGGATATGCAACTATTCTGTTTATTTTTCCTACAGGACTGATAAGCCTATTCTTGGACTCATGATATAAATTGAGGTGCCTTTGACAATGGATGAGAATAAATCTCTTTTTTCCATTAATGAAAAAAGGCTTAGGCTAGATTTGTTCTTCAGTGTGTACCAAGAAGCTTAATTACTAAAGTACTGTAAGAATTATATCATGTCTAATTCAGAAGGAATACTAGAAATTGTAGCAATTTCTGTTGTAAAATATTTAATGAGGTTTGTCAAATGCAACAATCAAGACACCATAAATAGATATCCAAATTTCATGTTCAGATTAAATTAGATAGGAAAACTTACTCTACCTGAATCCAAGGTATTTATGTATAGACACACACAGACACACACAATATGTATGTACATAGGAATAATAAAACCAATTTATAAGCAGTATAAGAATTGTTTATAAAATTCAAATAAGTTTAATTCTTCAAAATAATTCACACTACATGAATGGAATATTCTTCTTATGCTGTAGTCTTTTCACTCTTCTGGAGAACTTCTCATTTACTAATAAATTTATGAACAATAAGAAATACATTTTTACCATTTTATGAAAGTTTGTTTCTTTACTGAACACAGTGTTATCCAACTTAACTACACAATGTAATTATTAATATCTGGACTCAGGCTTGGTGAATAAATATTTTTTGTGCTGGTACCAAGAAATCAAGGTCTTTGAAGTCCATTTCAAAAATAAATTCCAGGAATAATTTAAACAGTAATTGCATTATTGAAATAAGGATATATTTCCAGAAAATAAATTTTCAGAAAAGCTCACAGATTACTCTTACATTTATATAACTGGCACAGAACCCATCTATGTCTGAAGAAGTAAAAGAAAGGGAAGATACAAAAAGATACTCTCATGCACTTTGGATTTCACACTGAGTATATATTTTTAAATTTTTTTTAATTTTATTTTATTTATGTAGAGATGTAGTCTCACTCTGTTGCTCAGGTTGGAGTGCAGTGGCACAATCCTGGCTCCCCACAACCTCCACCTCGTGGGTTCAAGCATTTCTTGATTCTCCTCCCTCGGCCTCCTGAGTAGCTGGGATTCCAGGCATGCACCATCACAACCAGCTAATTTTTGTATTTTTAGTAGAGATGGGATTTCACCATGTTGGTCAGGCTGCTCTTGAACTCTTGACCTCAAGTGATCTGTCCGCCTTGGCCTCCCAAAGTGCTGGGATTACAGGTATGATCTACCTTGCCCGGCCTGGATCTCATACTGAGTATAAAACAGTGGCTATCTCTCATTAAGGGAAGGGCAGGAGAGCTGAGGCCCAGTTAGGTAATGAAACTGATTCCATTTCATTGGCATATTAATACTTAGTTTTTATTTTATAAGTAGTTTATGAACACATTTTTTGTTTTGTTTTGTTTTGAAATGGAGTCTCACTTTGTCGCCAGGCTGCAGTTCAGTGGTGGGATCTCGGCTCACTGTAATTTCCACCTTTTGGATTCAAGAGATTCTCCTGACTCAGCCTCCCAAGTACCTGGGATCACAGGCACGCACCACCACACCCAGCTAATTTTTGTATTTTTAGTAGAGACAGGGTTTCACCATGTTGGCCAGGGTGGTCTCCATCTCCTAACCTTGTGATCTGCCCTCCTTGGCTTCCTGAAATGCTGGGATTGCAGGCATGAGCCACCATGCTGGACTTTTTTTTTTTAAATATAAAATATTCAAACAACAGAGATAAATTGGAAGCTCCCTTGTCCACAATTTCTAGTCCAATTCCTTAGAAAAACTGCTATCGGTTGGAGTAAGTGTTCCTATTTCACAGAGTCACATTGTCTTTCAAGTGGAACAAATAAAATAGGTTATGGAAATAGCAATAATATCCTTGAATTCCTTCTACTTATACCTTGCTGCCTAAAAATTGCAAAAGATTAATACATTCAATGAATGTTTAACATCTATAACGCCTTCTAGATGCTGGAGATAGAGCAGCAAATATAAATAATTAAGATAACAAAACAAAAAATCAAAACTGTCCCCTCATGAATCTTAGATTCCAGACCAGGAGACAATTAATAAAGAAGATAAACAAGAAAAATACACAATATATCTGACAGTGATAGTGCTATGGAGAAAAGGAAGGAAGGAGAATAAGGGGGGTATTGGAGTTTGGGGATAAGGGCTATTGCAATCTTCAATGGTGTGACAGAGAAATTCTTCCTGCTAAGGTGACATTTGACTAAAGACCTGAAGGAGATGAGGATGAACACAATATACCACTGCCACCTACCATACCTCTCACCACATCAGATTGGGCTGTATCACAGAAGCACCATGTCCATGCATGGGGGATCCCTCAACCCCCTAAGGAAAAAGAACCTAAACAGGTTTTCATAATTACTTAAATTTATTTAAAATCATATCCCATCAAGTGAATTATGGATAGTTCTCTTTCCTGCATGGTATGCTAGTAAGAGCATGGGCTTCGGAGCAGAGAGACCTGGATTCAAATGCTGACTCTGCTAATTACTAGCTATATACTTAATACAGAAAAGCTTCTGTTTGCTTATTTGCTAAATAGAAATATTAATATTAAAATGTTCTTGTGAGAATTGAACAGGTGCTACTAAATGAAATGTGATTAAAGTATGTTAGATGTTCCAGCCGTCTCTTAGTCGTTGATTCCATTCTATATGTTTACATTCCCCTGGCAATTTGAGGATGAGTAGTCTCATGTCTTCTGATAGATTTCTGTCTACAGAAAGTGAACTGCAAAATGTTAGAAATTAATTCTTATTTCTCATTGTGGTATTTTATTTTTTATTTGGGTGTTTCTCAAAGTCAAGTGCCTCAGGTATTATAGTTATGAACTTTTGTGAAATGAATGAATACTTTTTTTTTTTTTTGAGACAAAGTTTTGCTCTTGTTGCCCAGGCTGGAGTGCAATGGCATGATCTTGGCTCACCACAACCTCCACCTCCCAGGTTCAAGCAATTCGCCTTCCTCAGCCCCCCGAGTAGCTAGGATTACAGGCATGAGCCACCACGTCAGGCTAATTTTCTATTTTCAGTAGAGATGGGGTTTCTCCGTGTTGGTCAGGCTGGTCTCGAACTCCTGACTTCAGTTGATACACCCGCCTCCCAAAGTGCTGGGATTACAGGTGTGAGCCACCACGCCCGGCCTAATGAATACGTTTTATGTCTGTGTGTGTGTGTGTGTGTGTGTGTGTGTGTTTAAAAGAAGAGATTCCATTTCAGATTTTGAAACTACCTATTTATTAGCACTTGGGTTTTCTTAGCTATTAAAATTTCACCAAATAGTTGCTTTACCTCTTTAAGGGATAGCTGATGTATTTATGAGTTTTTTCAAGTTTCTACTTTGATTTGATAGAAATAAAAGTGAAGAACTCATAGTCAGCATTTATTTGGCTACCTTTACTTCGTTGCTAGTGAGAAAAAGTATGTTGTTGCAAAGACATAGGCACGGGGGAAAGAGAAGAAATGAAGGAAGGGGAGGTTAGGAAAGCAGAAAGACAAGAAAGAGAGAAAAGAGAAGGGAAGAGAAAAGAAAGGAAAAGGAAATCCCAAAGAAAGCCTTTGACTTTTCCTAATCCCCCATAGCAAGCAATTATTGTCAGCATTTTCTGCCTAGAGGCACTGGTATGTAACATAAATCACAGAATGACTGTGCTTAGCCAGGAACTGAGTGACTCAGGGAGAACTCCAATGGATGGTGACAAGCCAGCCCTACCTCCAGCAGGAGGGCTGCCCATACCGCTGGATCCCTGAGGGTTCCTTATTACACTTCCTGGAGACTCAGACAAGCACTCACATGCTAAGTCAAGGGATATTTCATTAGACAGCATTCAGGTGATTTTTCATCCTCTAAAGCTGAGATGGAGCCGAGTCAGCCAATGTAAATCCAGATACCTAATTAAAAGACCTCATTTATATCTGTTTGGCTGCTTGTGTGTGTGAAGGCTCATAGATAGTCTAAGCTGAAGTTTCAATGCAACTCCTCTGTTAGGAGACACTACCTCTATTTGCTGAAAAAGACTCTGCCCCTTGGCTCCTTTGGTGGAACTGTGCTGCATCTTTATCCAGGTGAACCATGGTGTTTGGTGTGGAAAATGTTGGAAGTAAAAGGAAGTTAGCTCAGAAAAGTAAAATGAAAATCATAATTATTTCATCTTCAGAATTCTCAGGAGCTAGGTCTCTTCTGCCACAACTCTTGAATTTCATAAGCAAAATACCAAGGCGGTTCCAAAAGAAGCAGAGCTAAAGGAACACATCTTCTCCTGATTATATTTTCTTGCATTAATCTGTTCGAAAATATGAGTAGTTGAAAAGAGTTGCATAAGGCAAAAAGCTTTGATACTTTATCTCTGCAAGATGCAAAACATCCTCTAATAAAAATAATTTACTTCTCTAATCCTCCAAGAAGTAAAACAAGATTTCAGGGTGAAGCATAAATCATTTGTAATTTCAGTCAGCCAGGTTCTAAATGAGTTACCCTGTTATTTGGCCATAGAAAAAATTTAATCTCTGAGATTTACCATTTGCAACTTTGCAGCTATAATTACGTTTAAGGCACATGTCTGTTCTTAACTAGATAGGGAATGTGTCACAGCCCTTTATGTATCAAAGGCATCTGCCGTGGTGTCTAGCACGGCGTGAGCAAGGAGTCAGCGTTGATTGGAAATGCTAAAAAACAAAAGGAACAAACAAAACCCTTGTACTCGTTTATTTATAAATGAGTTATAACTTTAGTTAGTTCTTTTCCTAGTGGCTAAGAAGCTGAAGACCTGTTTGTGTCTTAGAAACATGTGAGTCTTAATCAGTCTTCTCAGTTTAACTTTTATGTCACAATGATATATATAGGGTTTGTGCTTTTTCTATTCCTAAAGTGTTCTGCATTTGAGTATCTAAAATATGGACTTGAACACCCAAACTCAATTTTCTTAACTGTTATGCAGCATACTTCACAAAAGTAAAGACTCTGAATGTTCAAACGTGACCAATAGGTTTGGATTAAGTAAAAGCAATTACAAAAGATAACTATTTTCTGTGAGTAAATTACTGTATATTCTGGTAGAAACTTTGACTTGGGGATTAACTTCAAAGAGTGTTAAAACTGAAAAGGACCTAGGGATTATCAAACCCAATTTTTTAAACTTCTTTTAAATTTCATTTTCAAATTTTTATCCTACAGAAACCCTTGGAAACTGACATTCCAGCTTCTTTGTAGAGCAAATATGTTAAGAGCTCCTCTGGTTTAGAAAACAGATTGGATATCTCATATTCCATCTCATATTCCACCTCTCATATTCCACTTTTCATAGTGCTCTGTGAAACATCTGGGGATCACAAGACTCTAGGGGGAAAACCACTACTTTTACAAAGGAGGAAACAGAGGTTTAAAATGTTACCATGACTTGCCTATACCAAAGAGCTAGCTTGTGTCAGAAGTAAAGCTAAAACTCAGATCTTCCCTGTTTTGCTTCCATAATAAAGCTGCCTTCACTCCTTTTTTTTTATTATTTAAAAAGTAAAATATATTCATTGTAGATAATTCTACATACTGTATGGCATCTAACTCCCAGTAGAATTTTCTTTCCACTGCACCATGCTCCATTTTATGTTCACTAGAATAAATACCATTTGCCAGTGTTTGTGTTTGTGTGTGTGTGTGTGTCTACTATATGGTGTTAAATTTCAAACTGAAGGGAATTCAAACCAGAAGTCATTGTCTTCTAATTTTTTAGAGCAAATGATTCAATGGCAAAAATATATAAAAATAGGTTAAGTAGAAAGGGGAAAGTATGGCCCATGTAACTGGAAAACACAAGGGTTGTTTAATTTCAGGCACGATTAAATCTAGAAGTTCAAATGACATAAGAATTATATTTTTCTCTGTACCTCAGTGCTTCTACATACAACGGAAAAGATGATCCTGGAAATTCCAGGCTACATTATATATGAAATCTCAGAAGAAAAAAGAGCCAATCTTTCTCCTCTATCTTTCCCCTTTCCTTCTCTCTTCCTTTTTTTTTTTTTTTTTTTTTTTTTTTTTTTTTGTGGCCATTTCAGTTTACTTAGAGAAATAATCTGATTGGCTCTGATTTAGTCAACGCTCACTCATTATCCAAGTACTCTTTCTAAGAGAAATAGTACTCTGATTGACTAGTTTGTCAGATGACCAGTGCCATATCAGGGGATGTCAAGTTGTATGATAGACAGCCACACCAAGTGAGTACAATTCTTTGAAGAAAAGACACTAGGCAGGTAAGAGTGAAAGACAACTCCACATGAAGATAATTTCCAGATGCATGTATGGCTAAAAATGCCAAAACAGGATTTTACCTACTATAGTTCTTTTACCTGAAATCTAATACCTGGTTGATCAGTCTTGTTTCTCTTCTGTTTCATCTTCAGTTTTTTGGCAAGTGCCACTGATCAAAGCAATATCCAAAGTGAGGGTTTTTAGGAACAGTGGCTCCACAACAACCACATATAAGATAGTTTGTCAATGGATCTTGACATTCAATGGAAAGGTCCTTCAGAAGAGGTCACAGCAGTTGCTACAGACAAAGTCAGGCTTTGGGTAAATGATATGTGCAAACCTCATCAAGGCTCCACTCAAAATTCTTCATAGCTTAATTTTACTATACAGGCCTTTGTGCTGGACACTAGGTGATTTTTCTGTGTCATTCTCTTTATGAATGCCACATCTGGGATACCACTGAGTACATAGTAGCTAGTCACTAAAAACTGCTTAGTAAATCTGCAAATCAATGAATAACTTCTCAGATGATATTGTATCTAGATCCCACTGACTTGATGAAGATTTGTTTCTTGGTGACTTTTTCTCCAATAACAGGAAAAATAGGCTTATTGTGAGCACTAGGTATCTCTGGGGGATGAAGGAGACATTAACAACAAAGAAAACACAGGAAATGGAGAGAAGGGGTGCTAAAGCCATGTTTCATAGAGTTGCCTCTCTAAACGTAAGGATAACTTTGTTGTTAAAAAACAAACATTGGCAGGGCGCGGTAACTCATGCCTGTAATCTCAGCACTTTGGGAGGCCGAGGTGGGCAGATTGCCTGAGGTCAGGAGTTCGAGACCAGCCTGGCCAACATGATGAAACCCATTTTTTTTTTGTACTAAAAACACACAAAAAAAATTAGCTGGGCATGGTGGCATGTGCCTGTAATCTCAGCTACTCAGGAGGCTGAGGCAGGGGAATTGCTTGAACCAGGGAGGTGGAGGTTGCAGTGAGCCGAGAACACTGCACCCAGCCTGGGCAATGCAGAGAGACTCCGTCTCAAAAAATAAATAAATAAATAAATAAGTGTTATGCTCAGAGTTAATTAGAACTAGTCTTCTTCTCAGAATGTGTTTCTATGTGGTTGTATAATACATTGTGCTTTCTACTTTCTATTAATAATGAATACCACTATGACATAGTTGGGTTAGTTAGGCCAATTTCTCCATCTGAATCATATATTTAGTTTGGGTTCCTATTCTTAAATTAGCTAGGTAGATCTGTACCAGATTTCACTTTAGCCCAAACTACTTGAACATGTATATTTGATCACAGAAGAGAATGGACAGGAGTGTGGATGACTTAGTTTGATTCATCCCTAATAGGAGAAAGATGTGGCCTAGTGACAGTAGTTGAGGCAAGCAGACCATCTTTGTGTTAATATGCAAAACATTATGCATACTGTTATGACATGGCAATTCTGTCCCCAAGTTTATATGCTCTCTTGTAGCAGATATACATTATAGGATGAAAATAAATGAATAAATAAAATTAGTATCAGAGTTCGGACTGAAGCCCAGGTCTTTCCTTACTGTCATGCAATTAGCAACTTGCCCTTATTTTATAAAGCAAGCCTCCAGGCTTAATGGAGCTGCTCCCTCAACAGTCCTATTGAATCAGAAGAGCTGAGGGAAAAAAAAAGCAGAGATCCTTTTGCATCTTTTGCTTAGTTATAATGCTAGTTATACTCCAAGTGCAAACTCTTTGAAAATAGTGATGATGTAGGAACCGGAAGAATTTTAGAACCTCCATGGAATTTGCAACCTTAGCTTGAAAAATCCTCTCTTGACATATAGACTAAGCAAATTTGCCATATAAGTGATTTACAAAGAAAGCATATGGAATTCACTGTCACTTTTCTCCAATCACTCTTCTTTTCTTCCCAATACATTTAAAGGATTATAAAAATGACTGATCCTGGAATAGGTCCCAGGGTGAGCCAGGACGAGGAAACATGGTTTGCAATGAGTTCTAAACAGCTTTATTCTCCTCCATTAGGTTGCTTGTGAGTTGAGGGCATTGTCAGATGTAGCCATTTTCATTTTTGTGAGTGTGAGGTAGAGCAGTGTCTTCCAAAGACTGGGCAGGGGACCTAACCCCTCAAGTCTTACTTCTAGAGAAAACTTGCCTATATCATTTTAAATAGACTCCTAACATCCTCACATTTATTTCTAATTATTCAACTACCAAATAAAGTTAAACAAACACAGACATGGTTTATGTGTTTCTGTTATGGCAACGATCAGAACTCACTGTGCTCGTTTCCAGATCACTCTTGCCCACTTTTGGCTTTAGGCTGAGTGTTACTATCACGGGATCCCCAGTGTACCACTGTGCATGACAAATAGTGCATGTCAGTAACCATGGACAGGAACCACCATCAGTTTTGAACCTTATTCAAAGAGCTTTCACATAAGCAATCTCTTTTTATAGCATATTTCGATAGTGTATCAAGAGCCAATATTTTTCTAATGCCTGAGTAACACACAGAAAGATTGAGGCATGATAATGTATATTACTCTGCTCCCGATTGCACAGTAAATCAGGGACGAAATAGCGTGTTTGCCTGAATTCCATGCCCAACATCTTTGTACTACTTTTTTATATCATCTATACTCAGACTTCAGAATAGATTTGCTACATCCTTATATCAGCCATATTCAGATTTAGAATACATTTTCATATACCTGGAGCATGAAAAATAGCATAGAGAATAAGAAAAAAAGACAAACCTTCCAAAACATCAAGCCCTAGAAATGAGTGCCCCAAACACAGGACACTTTTATTCTTCAATCTTGCAGCAGAACATTATCATGTGGTGGTAGATGTGACTGTAAATGTCAGACTATGTGTTGCTACTTTTTCAGTCAAGGATAGAAAAATGATTTTAGTTTTCCAAATATTTAATATGCTTGTTGCAAAAATTATGCTTTTACTTTTTATATTTAGTGCATGTAATCATTTGTATGTTTATTAAATCTTCATTCTGTTCGGTGTCAAATGACTTGAAAGTGTTGGTGAAGGAGTGAAGCCCTTTTCTCTCAGGCTACTTTGATTCGCCTGTGAGTGACCATGACTAGGACCAATGTCACTGGCTGAAATCCCAAACAGGCCTGTAAAAGCCCATGTTTAGAGCTTCACATTTCACCCCTACTTTATTATCTGAGCTAAGAATGTCTGAGGTAGGCAGAATAATGCTCCTACACAGATGTTTATTCCTAATCCCGGGAATCTGTGACTATGTTACCTCAAATGGCAAATGGGCCTTGCCGATATGATTAAATTAAGATGAAGAGATTATCCTGGATTATCTAAATTGGCCCAAGGGTCCTTAAAAGAATCAGAGAAGATGTGATAACAAAAACATAGCTTCAGAGTGAAAGTCAAAAAGAGATTGTTTCACAGGTTTAAATAAAATATTGGTTGGCTGCTTGTTTGTTATTTTCATCTCTTATTCCTTCCTGTCTCCATTGTTAGACATGACTCTTTTAAGGGCTCACAATTTCAAGAGGCAAAATTATTGTAACAGAAAACTAGGGTTAATTTGTATACTTGAAAATCCCCCTCTAAAGCCATGACTTCAAAACCAGCAAAAAATATGGCTTTTATAAATCTGGATTTTCAGATCAGATGGTAAACAAAACAATACTTGACTTGTTTTAGGGAAGGTGGGAAAGAGAAAGGATGTAGCTTTAATTGTACATAAAATTTCACTTTTGTATGCTATGCCTGCGTGGAAAAAGCAACACATGCTCAACTGCAAACGACTATGCTAGCAATAGAATTTCAGAAAAACAAACATCTGTATCTATATTGAGTTTAAATTTCCAGATATTCACATAGGTGGCATTAAGTTGTGGAAAGTGCACAGCTACACATCACTGTAAATCATGACAACATTTCTTCTCTTTTCTCTATTTTGTACATTTCTAGGAAGGTTAGCTCATCTCACACATTTTGCAAGGGCTCTGGTCTATTCGGACCCGAGGAGGCAGCGTACCTGTGCACCGGGGCTCCGGCCGCCGGGTTGTGGCAGAGGCTTGAGAATACAGGCTCATGGTGGTGTCCTCATCATCATCCAGCATGTCCCTCGTGCTACTGTACTTGGCCTGCATCAGGATTCCCGCAGCGGTGAGAGTGAAATACGGTCGGATTGCCGCAGGCCGCCCGGCTACTGTGAGCTAGTTCAGGAAGCAAGGCACTGAAGGGCATTCCTAATGTTCTTTCCGGGCAAGCAGCAGGGGAAGTCTCTGACTGCAGTTCCTGACTGGAGAGGCCCAGCCCCTCTCCTGTGAGCTTGTATTCTGAATGCCAAATCAGTCAGGCTGAGGGGAAACAGCATGTGTTTTCTGTTTAGGCAGTCTCTGTCTCAACAGTTATCAAAAAGTTGGCCTTTCTCAGTCTCTTTTATTTATCTGTTTGCACTTCTCATGTAACTACAGTGTAAAGAAGGCAAGTTCTTAGAAGTGGTTCCTTCAGAGTCTGCAGAACAATAATAAGTTGGGAGGACACACATCCCTGTTTCCTACCCATCCTTTAAGGAGTCGCTTAAGTTATCCTCTCTGTGCCTTTGTGAAAAGAGAAGAGCTTATAGGATCTAGCCCCTTCCTTTCTCCAAGAACAGAGTAGTGATCTTTCTTACAGTATCTGAACTTGATTTAACATTTTATAGTACATTTGGTACATTATGATAATGAGGAATTATACATTTTACTAGAAGTCAAAACTTTTTAAACTATTACTAACCACCATGTGATTTGGGGAAGCCAATTAGTTCAGAGGACAACCAATTAGACTGGAGGACAGGTCATATCACTGGATCCTCTGGATCCTTAGCAGACACCCCCGGCAATAGTCTGGAGCTACTGAGTGGCTAGACCCAGAAGAGCAGCACTCAGAGTGGTCTATCTCTCAGGAACTCCTACTCCTAGGGGAAGGGAGAGTACACCACGTCGTGCCTAAATTTCCTAAATGGAGAAGAAAATGTTTTAGGTAATGTGAAAAAATTCTTCCTGAATCAGTACATTGGAATTATATTCCCTGTCTTAGTCTGTTTATGCTGATCTACAACAGAATACCTGATGACCTACAACAGAATACCTGAGACTAGATAAATTACAAGCAATAGAAATGTATTTCTCAGCATTCCAGAAGCTGGGAAATCTGAGATCAAGGCACTGGCAGGTTTGGATGTCAGGTGAGAGCTGCACTCTCTTTAGAGGAGGAAGGCTATTCTCACATGGCAGAAAACAGAAGGCCGAGCCAGCCAAATGCTACATGTAGCCTCTTTTATAAAGACCTTAATACCATCCACAAGAGAGAAGCCTTCAAGGCCTAATCACCGCTTAAAGGCCCCACCTCTCTCTTAATACTACCACATTGGCAACTCCTGAATTCTCCAGGGAACACATTCAAATCACACTTAGATAGTTATCAGTAACAACCTTGTGGCTTTGGGAAGACAATTAATAATTTGTGCCTACAATTCCTAAACTAAAAGACAAATGAGAAGATCACTTTAGATAATGTCTAAAAGTTCTTCCTGAATCTGTACAATAGAATTATATTACTCTACCGAAACTTTTCCAGACATTAAATGATAGATGGGCAAAATCAAGCAAGATAACTATAAAGGAGAGCCAGAATGCTTCAGTTGGGGTAGCCAGACCCTATAAAAGATTTATGAAGAAGTAAACATTGTAGATTCACCTGTGTTTCAAGCTGTGTTGTTCATCAAATTATTCTATTTTTTTTTAAACTGGTGCTTTGTTTTTTAAGATGGCAGATTGGAGGCAGTGTTAGCATGACTCTCCCACTTGGAAGGACAAAATAGTGTGTAAAATTCTCACTGTAAACATTTTTCCAAGAAGCAATGCAGGAAGTGAACAGGAAAACGGAAAGAATCCAAGCTCTTTGAAAGAAGCAGCAGGCCGCAGCCTACACTGTGAACCAGGTGAAAAACTGTAAGCCCCCAGAGTGTGAGAGGTAAAGAGACTGGCTCCAGGATACCTACCCGCACTGGGGAGCCTGAAAGTCCAGGCCGTGGGGGAAGGCCTTAACCCTTCGCAGCACTGGAACCCATTTAAGGAGCAGTGAGAAATACAAACATAAGAGAAGCAGCAGGAAGAGGCTTGTGTGCATTTCCAGTCTCCAGCATGAACCAAGGGAAGCTATTCCTTAGTATACCTCACAGAAAACCTCGTGGAACTCAGCCAACTAGCTCGGGCAAGGGCTGTACACTGAAAAAAGCTCCCAACTGACATTCATAATAGAACCTCAAGCGAAGATGAACTCCCTTGGTCAGAACCAGAAAGGTGAGTGGGAAGTGTGCTGCAGCATGAGTGCAGGATCTGGGTGCCAACTTTGCGGGTGGACAGAAAGGGGCATGGCCTGAAAGCCAGCAGTTGCTGTCACCACAAAAGCTTATGGCCCCAGGCAGTTGTGAGCTCTGAGTGAAGACTTCCTGGAACATAGCTCACTGCTGCCAGCAGAGTACTGCAGGAACCTGATCTGCCTTGCCAACTGTGTGGAATCGGGGTTAGGCTTACTGCTGCCTACCACTACTCTCTGTACAGACTCTTCTGTGCAGCAGAGGCAGTAATGCTCCCCTATGGAACATTACCCCAGTAGCCAGAGTACCACTCCATCTCCAACAGGGGCCACTCTTTGCTGTGCACATGGTGACTCAGAGAGCAGACCCACCGAACACAGCCCTCATCTGGCTTTGCCCCTCCACTCATCTTGGTAGCTTAATACAAAGGGTAGAAACCCTGGGGAGGTTTATAGCCCCATCCATCACCTGAGAAGCCAGACTACTAAGCCTGGGCAACATAAGGCAAGCACAAATCGCACTGCTACTATTACACCTGGTACTCTTTTGCAAATGCCACCCCATAGCTGGAAGCCAACCAACACAGTCCATTACAGCATCTCCAGGTGGAATAACACTGTACTCAGCAAAGAGAAAACTGTGTGACCTCAGCTATTACCACTGCCTGCACCACTCTGTCTAACCAGGACATCCTGAGACTGTCCACATGACCAGTTTATTACTACTTTAACTGGCATGCAAGAAAGACAACACACTAAAGTTATCTGTAATCGAGAATCTCACAGAGTCTATGTCACTCCTCTGGCACCCCCATCAGAGCTGGTAGTGATAACTGCTGCTGGGAGACTGGAGGACAGGTCATATCACTGAATCCTTAGCAGACATCCCCCAGCAATAATATGGAGCCATTGAGTGGCTAGATCCAGAGGAACAGCAGCACTCATAGTAGTCTGTCTCTCAGGTACTCCTACTCCTAGGGGAAGGGAGAGTGCACCACATAAAGGGAACACAAAAGAATCCAGATGGCACGTCTTGAGGATCAGATTGTTCCACTGATAGGAAGTTTCTTTCTATAGAGGCAGAATTGTAGGGCTGGGCTCAGCACGGAATGTCTACAGCTGTACCCCAACAGTCAGACAGCCCTGGTGCTTATCAAGGATCTTGGAGAAGGGGACTTCCTACCTACCTCATCCTCTACTGCACACACAGCTGGGTCTTCTCACATGAGAGCTCGACAAGGGTGCACCCATAGACAGACTTTCTAGAACACTTCAGGGTGACTGCATCCCCACAGGAGAAGCACCCTCCAGTTTCAGGCTAACATGAGAGGCAGAATCACAGTTCTTCTCTACTTGGAACATTAACATTCTGACAGATGAAAAGAGAGGCCTGTGGATAGCTTCCCTGCTGACCTGACAGAAGAGCTAAGGTAGCTACCACCCTGATAAGACTTCAGTGTGTCTCACTGACAGCTCCCCAGCCCCCTCTGTCAAGGCTGGGACCTCTGCCCACCATTGGATATTGTATTTACCCACCTGCTTTAGCCACAATAGGTTCCTATCTAGGAACACCTCTTCTACTGGCCTGAAGCCTGAACCATCAACCCAGTGAATAAAATATTAGAGAAAAGTAAATAAATTAAAAAGTACATACCATATTGGAATGACATAAGCTTCCAAAGACAGTAAGTTTTCTTGCATACCAAGCACATTATTACTATGACTAGCATCTGAGAAAGCCATCATACCAAGTCTCTCTATAACCAAGGAAATCATATAGAGTTTTCACCTGAAAGCACCAAAAACCAAATTAGGCTGTAATAAACTATGAACATTAAATTCAAATCCTTAAGAAAGAAAATAAGAAAATTTTTTAAAAATCACACAAATCAAAGATAAATTTAAGAATACTTAGAGGAAATAGTCTACCCAAATGAGAAAGAACCAGAAAACTAATTATGTTAAAATGGTAAATGGGGTTCTGTAACACCTCCCAAAAGATCACATTAGCTCTCTAGCAATGAAGCCAAACCAAGACAAAATATTAGAAATACCAAACGAAGAATTCAGATTAAAAGTTACTCAAGGAGATACCGGAGAAAGGTGAAAACCAACATAAAGAAACTTTTTAAAAATTCAAATTATAAATGAAACATTTTCTAGAGAGCTAGATATCATTAAAAAAAAAAAAAAGAACTTCTGGAAATGAAAGGCACATTTAGGGAATTACAAAATGCAGTGGAAAGTTTTAACAATAGACTAGAAGAAGTAGAAGAAGGAATTTCAGAATTCAGGGACAAGGCTTTCAAATTAACCCAATCAGACAAAAATGAAGAAAAAAGAATCAAATGAACAAACTCTCCAAGAAATATGTAGTATGTAAAATAGCCAAACCTAGGAATAATTGGTGTTTCTGAGGGAGAAAACAAAAAAGTTTAGAAAACTTATTTGAAGAAATAATTGAGGAAAACTTCCCTGGCCTTGCTGGAGATTTAGATATCCAAATCCAAGAAGCTCAAAGAACTCCTGAGAAACTCATTGCAAAAAGATCACCACCAAGGCATAGTCATCAGGCCATCTAAAATCAACATGTAGAAAAGAAATCTAAGAGCAGTGAAACAAAAAGCATCAGGTCACCTATAAAGGAAAATCTATAAGTCTAACAGCAGACTTCTCAACAGAAACCTTATAAGCCAAAAGGAATTGGGATTCTATCTTTAGCCACCTTAAACAGAATAACTGTCAGCCAAGAATTTTGTATCCAGCAAAACTAAGTTTCACAAATGAAAGACAGATAAAGTCATTTTCAGACAAACAAATGCTGAGGGAATTTGTAGTGCTACCAAGCCAGCACTACAAGAAATGTGAAAAGGAGTGCTAAGTCTTGAAACAAAAGCTCAATATGCACCAAAATAGAACCTCTTGAAAGCATAAAACTCACAGAGCCTATCAAATAATAACACAATGAAAAACACAAAGTATCTTGGTAACAATTAATATGATGAGTAGAACAGTACCTCACATCTCAATATTAATATTGAACATAAATAGCCTAAATGCTCCACTTAAAACAAAAAGATTGGCAGAATCAATTAAAAAAAATCACAAACCAAATATCTGCTGTCTTCAAGACACTCACCTAACATGTAAGGACTCATATAAACTCAAGGTAAAGGGGTAGAAAAAGATAGTTCGTGCAAATGAAAACCAAAAGTGAGCAGGAGTAGCTAGTCTTATACCAGACATAACAGACTTTAAAGCAATAACAGGTTAAAAAAGAAAAAAAAAGTCAAAGGAGGTCATTATATAATGATAAAAGGATCAATCCAGGGGACTTCTACAAAATAACTGGCCCAAACTATTCAAAAATATTAAGGTCATGAAAGACAAAGAAGAGCTGAGGAACTGCTCCAATTAAAGGAGGCTGAAGAGACATGAAAACTAATGTGATTCCAGATTCAATTGCAAGATATTAGTCATAAATTGATATTTACCTAACACTAGAGCTCCCAGATTCATAAAACAATTACTACTAGACCTAAGAAAGAGATAGACAGCAAAACAATAATAGTGGAGTACTTCAATGCTCCACCTGCAGCATTAGATCATTAAGACAGAAAGTCAACAAATAATGGTCTTAAACTACACTCTAGAACAAATGGGCTTAACAGATATTTACAGAACATTCTATGCAAGAACCAGAGCATATACATTCTTCTACTCAGATGTGGAACATTCTCCAAGATAGTCCATAAGATGGGATACAAAACAAATCTCAACAAATTAAAAAATACATGTAATACCAAGTATCTTCTCAGACCACAGTGGAATAAAACTAGAAATCAACACCAAAAGAAACCCTCAAAACTAAACAAATACATAGAAATTAAATAATCTGCTCACAAACGATTTTGGGGTTGACAATGAAATCAAGATGAAAATTTAAAAATTCATTGAAATGAATGATAATTTTGACACTAGTTATCAAAACTTCAGAGATACAGTAAAAAAAGTAGTGCTAAGAGAAAAGTTTATAGTGCTAAATATCTGCTCAGAAAGTCTGAAACAGCACAACTTGACAACCTAATGTCATACCTCAAGGACCTAAAAACAAACTAAACCCAAAGCTAGCAGAAGAAAGAAAATGACAAAGATAAGAGTAGAACTAAATGATATTTAAACACACAAACCCAAAACATCAATGAAGCAGTTGGTGCTTTAAAAAGATGAACAAAATAGATATACCATTAGCTAGATTACCTAGGACAAAAAGAGAGAAGATTCAAGAAAGCTCAATTAGAAATGAAACCGGAAACATTACAATAGCTACCACAGAAATACATAAAATAATTTGAGACTACTTTGAACACCTTTATGTATACAAACTAGAAAACCTAGAGGAAATGGATAAATTCCTAGAAAATACAACCCTCCTAGATTAAATCAAGAAGAAATAGAAACCCTAAACAGACGAATAACAAGGAGTAAAACTGAATCTGTAATTTAAAAAAAAAGCCAACAAAAAAAAAGCCTAGGACTAGATGGATTTACAGCTGAATTCTATCAGACATTCAAAGACTTGGTGCTAATCCTACTGAAACTATTCAGAAACTGAGAAAGAGGGAATCCTCCCTAAATGATTCTATGAAGCCAGTAGTACCCTGATAACCAAACCAGGAAAGAATATAATAATAAAAAAAAAGGAAGAAAGAAAATCACAGACTAATATCCCCGATGAACATAGATGCAAAAGTCTTTAACAAAATACTAGCTAACTGAATCCAACAGGCCAATCAAAAAGATAATACAATGCCAGGCATGGTGGCTCACACCTGTAATCCCAGCACTTTGGCAGGCCAAGGTGGGCAGATCACTTGAGGTCAGGAGTTCAAGACCAGCCTGGCCAACATGATGAAACCTCGTCTCTCCTAAAAATACAATAATTAGCCAGGCGTGGAGGTGCGTGCCTATAGTCACAGCTACTAGGGAGGCTGAGGCAGGAGAATCACGAATTGAGGAGGCAGAGGTAGTGGTGAGCCGAGATCATCCCACTGCACTCCAGCCTGGGCAATGGAGAAACTCTGTCTCAAAAAAAAAAAAAAGAAAGAAAGAAAGAAAAGAAAAGAAAAAGAGAAAGAAAAAAAATACATAAAAAGATAATACACCATGATCAAGTGAGTTTCATCCCAGGGATGGTTTAACATAAGCAAGTCAATAAATGTGATACATCACATAATTAGAATTAAAAACAAAACCATATGAACATCTCAATAGATGCAGAAAAAGCATTCAATAAAATCCTGCATTCCTTCATGATAAAAATCCTCAACAAACTAAGCATAGAAAAGACTTACCTCAAAATAATAAAAGCCACATAGGACAAAGCCACAGGTAACATCATACTGAAGGGGAAAAGTTGAAAGCATTCCTCCTGAGAACTAGAACAGACAAGGATACCCACTTTCATTATTTCTGTTCATCATGGTACTAGAAGTCCTAGCCAGAGCAATCAGGCAACAGAAAGAAATAAAAGGCCTCCAAATTGGTAAACAGGACATCAAATTATTGCTGTTTGCCAATGACAGGATTATATACCTAGACAACTCTGAAGACTTCTCCAAAAGACTCCTAGATTTGATAAACAAATTCAGTAAAGTCTCAGGTTGCAAAATCAATGTACACAATTCAGTAGCACTGCTATACGCCAATAACAACCAAACCGAGAGTCAAATCAATAACTCAACACTTTAACAGCAGCCGCAAAAAATAAAATAAAATACCTCGGAATATACTTAACCAAGGAGGTGAAAGAGCTCTGCAAGGAGAACTACAAAACACTGCTGAAAGAAATCATAGAGAACACAAACAAATTGAAACACATCCAAGCTAGTGGATTGGAATAAACAATATTGTGAAAATGGCCATACTGCCCAAAGTGATCTGCAGATTCAATGCAATTTCCATCAAAATACCATCATCATTTTTTCACAGAACTAGAAAAAACAATCCTAAAATTTATATGGAACCATAAAAAAAGCCTGGATAGCCAATGCAATCCTAAGCACAAAGAACAAATCTGGAAGCATCACATAATTAGACTTCAAATTTCACTATAAGGCTATAGTTACAAAAACAGCATGGTACTGCTATAAAAGTAGACACATGAACCAATGGAACAGAAAAAGAGAACTTAGAAGTAAAGACAAATATCAGGGCCAGTGGCTCACGCCTGTAATCCCATCACTTTGGGAGACTGAGGAGGGCGGATCACTTGAGACCAGGAGTTTGAGACCACCCTGGCCAACACGGCGAGACCTCGTCTCTGCTAAAAATACAAAACTTAGCTGGATGTGGTGCCGTGCACCTGTAATCCCAGCTACTCAGGAGGGTGAGCCGGGAAAATCGCTTGAACCTGGGAGGCAGAGGCTGCAATGAGTCAAGATTGTGCCACTGCACTGCAGCCTGGGTGACAGAGCGAGACCACATCTCAAAAACAGAAACAGGTCATTAGAGAAATGCAAATCAAAACTGTATTGAGATAGCATCTCACGCCAGTTAGAATGGCGATCATTAAAAAGTCTGGAGACAACAGATGCTGGAGAGGAGGTGGAGAAATAGGAACACTTTTACACTGTTGGTGGGAGTGTAAATTAGTTCAACCATTGTGGAAGACAGTGTGGCGATTCCTCAAGGACCGAGAAACAGAAATTCCATTTGACCCAGCAATCCCATTACTGGATATATATCCAAAGGATTATAAATCGTTCTACTATAAGGACACATACACACGAATATTCACTGCAGCGCTGTTTACAATAGCAAAGACCTGGAACCAACCCAAATGCTCGTCGATGATAGACTGGACAGGGAAAATGTGGCACATATACACCATGGAATACTATGCAGCCATAAAAAACGATGAGTTTGTGTCCTTTGTAGGGACATGGACGAACCTGGAAACTAGCATTCTCAGCAAACTGACACAAAAACAGAAAATCAAACATCCTATGTTCTCACTCATAGGCGGGT